>CAAKHD010001764.1:14331-31507 GCA_901007705.1 Fistularia tabacaria
AAAAAAAAAACAAGTGAGAAGGCACATGAGAACACACACACACACACACACACACACACACACACACACACACACACACACACACACACACACACACACACACACACACACACACACACACACCAATATCAACTGTGCCGGACAGGCCATACAAGCTAGTTGTTCTGCTCCGCTAAACCAGCTCTCCATTGCCCCTACGCTTCGACCTCACACTGCGGTCTGCATTAGATGAGGGCATATCGAGGTGATTGATAGCTGACCCCATTTGGGGGGTTTAAGGTGCAAAATCAGTTCCTTATAGGGAGGAACCACCTTCTCCAGGAGCTCAGTTCAACCAAGAGTTGCCACTTGCTCAGTGGCAAGGGAGTAAAACCACACCAGACACCTGTAATGGGATCCAAGGTCAAAAAATGCTACCAATGAATTCTTCAATTTCTTCTGTTGAAGAAATTCAAGTCCAGTTGCCATGAAAAGAAGATTATGACAAGAACTCACCATGACCTGGATGACTGAGAACCTCCACAGACAAATGCTACCGATGCTAAAAGCCACCATGACTAACCATGACAAGAGCGTTAGCCACTCCCGCAGCAACAACGTAAGACATCGTCTGTTACAAAACTTGCAAAGCAAAAGAAGACAAAGAAAGAAAGAAGTGAAAGCCGAGACTCTCCCCTCGGCGAATGAGTCCGAGCCATCAGCACTGCTGAGGTCGATGTCGGTCCTGATCACGCCCACTTTCACCCAACACGCATTTCTTCATCCTGACCTTGAATCAAGATGAAAAAATGGCTGCTGCATAAACCAATAGAACCATACAACGCCATCGTGATGGGTTGGTAGAGGCAGAGGACATGATGTTTGTCCATGGAAAGGACATCCAACTTGGAGTCCAGCGAAACATCTCAGCCACCAAGTACACCTGGAAGCAACCACAGGCCGTTGGATCCGTGTCCTGAAGGGCCCGGTGGACTGCTTTTAGAGACGGCTGGACAGGAGGCAGAGCTCGCATGGCTCTGTGGACGTCATGAATATTTAAAAGTGTCTGCTCAGTTCTGATCTCCATGACAGGTCTCCACAGGGACCCGGTCTGTAGTCCTCATTGTCTTTATCCGTTTCCAAACATCGGGACTGGAAACTTGCTTCTGTGATGGACCTTCTTGAACGCGTAAGTGCAGGTCTTTCATCTGAACTGCAGTCTGCATCAATCAAATGCTAGCCGCCGCAGCCCAGGGGAGACACGGCTCGCGTCACAGGTGTGTGTGCGGTGTGTGTGTGTGTGTGTGTGTGTGTGTGTGTGTGACAGGATTGTGATCACTCTTCTGGGAGTTGCTTGAGAGTTCCCGGGCTACGGGATTTCTTGGAGACCCAGATTTTGTGTGCGACGCACCCGTTGGCTGGGTCCCTGACGGACCTCCCGCGATGTCCTCTGAACGCAGCGTTTGAAAACTCCGGATAGGTCTTCTCTAAATCTTCTTGTCGTGGCAATTGGCCTTCAATTCCTCCCCTTGAAGACGTTTCATCCCCTCATCCCAGAGGCTTCTTCAGGTCCGGACAGGTCATTTGTTGCAGGGACGGGATTCAAGAAGCTCCTGCAATGAATGTGGGTTCACTGACTGAAGCGCCTTTGCAGCAACTGCAGCGACACTTCTTCGAAGCCTCCTCCCGCTTGTTCAACACCATTGCGAGAAACTTGCAAGTTTCCTCCGGGCCTTTTTTCCACTTTGGAGGTCCACAAAGACCCGCTCTCCCGGTGGGTAGTCGGGAGAGCAAGGAAGAGACACCAAGTGGAAGGGAAGGCATTCCTCTTCCGGGATATTTAAAGAAAGTGTAATGGCACTTAGCAGCAGGGAGAGCTCCGGCCCGGCGTGTTCTGAAGCGGAATAAGCCCACAGTCAGGTGGAGAGCGAGACGATCCAGCCGGTGTGGGAATCGTAACAGGCGCGGACCCCCGCTGGGCCTCCTTAAGTTTTCTTATCTCCACATGTTCAATAATGATTGGAGGAAAAAAAAAAAGTGGGAGCAGGGCTCATCTCGCTCCACGGCCGTGCGGCGCCGTTATGGATTGGAGCTGGGGGCCCGTAGCAACATCTTCAGAAACGTGCACGTGAGCTGGAGATTAAGCCGACAGCGACAGCCCTTGGAGGGGGAACAGCGAGAATCATAGTCCCAAAATATCTGAACGCTGTCGTTCACCCGGTCTTTCCTCAAAGAACTTCAAGAAAAATAAGTTCTCAGCAAATATTCAGGGCAGCGGACGGATAACTCGACGTAAACTGTGTGAATGAAGAGTTTCAAACTGGAGGTGTTTTCTCTCCGTAGCAGTGACGTGTGGTCAGGGGAGGCAGGTGACGCAGAGCCTCACCCGTCATAATGAAAATAAAAAACAACGATGACGTAAGATAGATATGTGTTTTCTTCATGATTCCAATCTTTTTTTTAAATGTTCTCAAGTACAAATCGCTGAATTCGCACCTTTCCTGGTCAAATGCAAGCCGAGGTGCGGCGGCCGATCTCACCTCGGCGCACGCCGTCCCCAACAAACTGGGCAGCGTGGTGCGTGATCGTTTCCTTTTTCTCAATATGGCACCAACATAATGCTTGTAGAAAGATTTATTATGTTACTAAATAAACCACGACCTTCTAGAGGCTGTTTAATGTCTTCTCGCTGATCGGAAAATAAACCGGAGAGAAAAGTCATGAGGTGAGGCAGGCAATACTGTGCCTCGCCTATGTGAGTTGGCAGGTGCTAAATACTGCTGTCCTCCATCTACAAGCAATGTAGAATAAAATAAATAAGATACATGAAAGAAAACAAGGAGGACTTGTACAACAAAGTAACAGAGGTTTTTGTGGAGAAGGGAATCCACGCGGGTTTCATACAGAAATAAAGAAAAGAGGGTGACTGTGTCTCTTTGTGGGCCTGTGCCGGACTGGCGGTGCTCCAGGGTGAACCCCGACTCTCGCCCAATCACAGCTGCCCCGGATAATTCATGCACGAATGAATGAATATCGATGGAATTCAACGGATGTCGTCGTGATTTGCTTTTGAAAAGTTCTCGATGGTGTCAAAGGAAACGGGTGATTTCTCATGATTTCCAGCCCGGTCGTGGACGGCTGTCCGAGCGACGCCAGTTTCTGATAACAAAGTGGACATATTGCGGAGCGGCGTGCGGCGTGCGGCGTGCACGGCGCTTCAAATCCTCTCTCGCTGAGAAGATTGACCTGCCATTTTCCCCTCGGAATATCATAACATCTGTTTGGAATTGAAGTCCAGGGATCGAACGGTCCCCGTTCTGTGTCTAATGTCGTGGCCGCGGTTTAGTCCACGGCTGCGCGCCGCATGAAAATATCCGCGCCCGGCAGTTTCCTGCTGCATCGAAGACGCCGTACGTGCTTTCCTGAACACTCCACCGACGTCAGCGGTGCGAAAAAGCAAAACAAAAACGTAAACAAACAAGCCGCAAATAGCAAAAGCTTTGGATGAAATGAATAATTACACTGGTGGATATTCGGGGATGCATATTACATAATATGTGCATTAATCTCATTGAACCCTTTGAATCAGCCTCTGCTGATCCAGACAACATGTCTGCCTCCTGGCAGGCTCCTCATGGCGGGGAAACGTTCCTTCCGACGTCTCTTTGTTGTCTGAGACGAGACGGCGAGCCGTCACAACTGGGTCAGGGAGTTGGGCTCCTGCCCGCTCCTCCGAGCAGACGATCGCGGCTCGGTTTTGCACGAGGCGCATCTCGGTAGACGGTGGGGAGATGTGAGAATAGCGCAGATATTTTTCTTTTTCCACATGAACAGGATGAGAATCCTCTTCCGGTGGCATGACTTGAATCCCTCCCAATGGGCTTTTCAAGCGGGGGCACAGGCAGGGCGCTCACAGCGAGCTCTCTTCAGTTCAGAGGTGGCCCGTGTAGATAATGAAGCCGCGAGACCAGAGTTTTTAATTTTGTTTACACTTGCGTCGCGGCCGGCAAACGGACCAAGAGTGAACACCATCTCACTCGGCCGCGCTCACTCCGGCTCGAGTGGCAGCAGCCATGTGGTGTCAGGTCTGCCGCCGCCGCCGCCGAATTATCAGTGAACAGATGCGGCGTAAATATGGGCAGTTTCATTTGGCGGATTAAAGCGTGTTCAGGGAATTGCCGGTGCATTTTGACCGTACGATAATTACATGGGACTGGCGTTGATGAAATGCTCTTTTGCAGAGGGCCGTGCAGACGCGGGGCTCCTTTGCAACACTCGAATGAAAATACAGATACTTGTGGTGTTGCTCGATTATTCATTATCAACGCCGCTGATCCTGCACAGTCAGTCACAGGGCCGCCGCTAGAGACGTGCAGCCGCTCAGCCTCTCATTCACACTGACAGTTTAGGACAGGGGTGTCAAACTGTGGCCCGGGGGCCACATTTGGCCTGCAGTGTAATTCTATTCGGCCCTTGAAGCCACACCTAATGACTATCAGAGCTAGCCCGCCGCTATTCTAGCCTACGGCGCATGGATCGCTAATACTACGAGTCCCAGAATGCTCTGCTGGGGTTTTGGCACGGAAATCCCGACAGGACCCGTAAAGGCCCTCTCCTCTGTGGACAGCAGTCATAGCGGCCTTGTGCTAACACTGGCACCAATGCTAACCCTCCCAAAAGAAAGGCAGAAAACAGTTATTTTATTTTTACATTTAATTTTAGTCTGTAGAAAAAGGTGACTATTGAAATTGAATCCAGAAGGCTGCTAATAAAAATATGATTTTTATTTAATTTTTTATCTCAGAAATGAACGCCATGGATGTGTTTCTTGCATTTGAACTTCCATTTTGCATGTGTGCGATGTGGAGTTCTACATTGTCTAGCTTGAAGCTTTGCTGGTTCCATATTCAGTTTTGAAGCCAGACTTGTTTTGGTCCACATGAAAAGGTTCATTGTTTTATCTGGAGGAAGATTTTTTTCAAGAAATATCAATGTTGGCCCGCGACTTTGTCCCACTTTTGAATTTAGGCCCACTGTGTAATTGAGTTTGACATCCCTGCTTTAGGATCTCCAGTGAACCTCCTGCATGTGTTTGGACTGTGAGAGGAACCCCGCGCAGACATGGGGAGAACAGGGAGACTCCAGACAGATTGTCCACCCAGGGACCTTCTGGCTGTGGGTACGGGAGTGCTAACCACTGCGCATGTCGTAATATTTCTGCCAGGACAAATCTAAGTAGAAGCTCCTGGTTATGTGTCCTGGTTCGGAAACATGGCCAGATTCTGATTCCTCTAAATGAAGGTAAGATGAGATAAGATGAGATAAAATAATACTTCTGCGATTCTAATAGGGGAAATTCTTTTGTCACAGCAGTGCAACAACAACAACAATATCCATATCGATAAATATGAGTATAAATATAAATAAGAGAGACAATTAAAAGATAGCCAAAAGTTATCTATATAAAAAAAAAAGGTGAACAACAACAACAGGGACAAATTAGACAACGGAATGAAAAATAAATCAATAGATAAATAAATAAAGAACAGCAAGGTGCTAAAGAATCAAATTTTTGATGTGAAGTTATTTAAAGACAAGACATGATTCCACCCCCTCATTACGATCCGCTCCATGAGAAATAGATGCCTCTACCCCGGTTATTATCGTTCCGCTAATATTTCCTGCGGCTATCTGAAAATTACAACATTTAAAAACATCTATTTCTGTGTCAGACTCAGGCAAAGACGTGATCAATAATTCAGATGTGCGAGCGGGCGAATTTTTTGCCGTCAGATTATCACGCTCGGGGAGAAGCCCTCGGAATAACCAGAATCACATCCCTTTGAACATGGGCTTGAACAGAAGCGTGTTGGAGAATGGAGTTGTGAGCAGTTAGGCGGTATTATTCCCCGTGCAGCTTGCACGGACAAATCTGTTTTAATGGAATACACGGTTGTCAGGTGGAAATAATTCATGTTTTCCTGGACATGCATAGAGTTTAAATTACAGTATTTATCCAAGCTACATAAATATAGGCCATAGGAGTTTTACACATTGCAGAATGAGTCCTTTTCTCGCGACCTACAAATCAACCCCGTGTCTTCCTATGTGCCGCCCTCACGGCATCTCAGGGCATCGCCGCCTCTGCTTGTTTTCAATTAATCCAATGGATCTGGCTTCGAGCCACCCCGGAGCGTGACGCTAAGTAGCGCGGCCACATCCTGCAACGGAGAGGCGCGGCGTCGTCTCGTGATCTTCTGATTTGATTTTGTGACGAGAGCCTGAAATGGGGTGGTGGTGGTGGTGGAGGGGGGCAATGCCCCCTAATTGGGTTGTTTATTTCATAAAGACAGGTGAGGCGTGATAATAGCGCCGATCGGGGAGTGTGCGAGGGGCTTTTGCTAATCTATGCAGAATAATCATTTGCCTTTTAGCATCGATTTCTCATTAACGGCACTTCTTTGCACTGGCAGAGCGGTCGCAACTCCGCCGCTGTGCCACATTGACTCTGCAGATCCTGCGACTTTTCTGCCAGGCGGGGCCGGTCATGTGATCCGGACGAGGCGTTAGCGCCTCTCTTTTCACACCAGACAGAAGCCGATGTCGTGCGAGTGCTAAATGCCCGAGGGGCAGGCGGATACAGTGCTGTTAACTTTGTTTACAGCTACGCCCGCTCGCTCTTTGACAAATGGAAGCTGAGGTTGATCCCTACCCTTCAAGACAACACCAGCCGTGGCCAGGTAAAAATAGAACCCACTCCTTAAAGAGCGACCGCCTTTTTACCGCAAGACTGCAGTCTCCGCTCTGGCCTCTGCTACTTGACCGTATTGATTTTCTGCTAACAGAAATGTCAGTTTTGCACCCCGACTATGACAGTGATGTCAGTATTCGAGTGTCTGTCTTTTGCATACGTGCAGTTCTACCGGCCTCCACATCAAGGCGTCCGCCTGACACCCAGTCTGCAGGAACAGGAAACAGTACTTAGAGTGCATTTCCACTTCAAAGTTTTGGAAAAATCGTCCATCTCGCAGCACTTTTCAGAGCGAGCGGGAGCAAATGTTTCAGTCTGTCGGGCTGTCAGAGGCAGCCATGTGAGCAGCGGGGTGGAAGCTCGGAGACAGACAGCTTAGCAGCCGAGGATTTCACCACGCCTGGTTTCTTGAACTTCACTCATCCCCCCGTGATTTACCCCTTTTAGAATTCCAATTTATCCCGAGCCGTGAAGGGAAAAGTGTCGGAGCCGCCGGACAAGTTTTATACGAAACTTAGGATTCCTGTGAAGTGCAGGGCTGTTTTCGGCTCCCACAGAGACGTGAAATATTATATTCTAATTCAATCGAAGATTCATAAATATGTATATCGAAAGCCGGTCTGTTTTTGGGGGCTGGATTCAGGCCAAAGGTCAGTTCGTGGCGACTGTGACCCCGCCGATATTCATTTTAGCATGAATAGTTTAGGCGGCACGGTGGCGCAGTGGTTCGCGCTTCTGCGCCACAGCAACAGCTGATCGCTGCGACACAACTAAAAACCCGCAACAACACCACTCAGGTGCTCGGATGCACCAGAATCGGTGAGAGGCCTCTCGCCAAACGTCTGTTTTTCGAACCTTGGGGACGAAAGTGGGCGGAACCCTGGCAGCACATTTCACGCCCGGGCATTACGGCTTCCGGTCGTCAGATAAATAAGAGGCTGCAACGCCATCGGCTACTTTACAGCACCTCAAAGTCTGTAAATCCAAAAATTAGGTCTTTGCTATCCAACTCAGTGGTGTTTTTTTTAAACAATTTCCGGAAAGGTTGCGGTCCTCTCTGCGTTGAAGGCTTGGGTTTTATTTCAATTTATTTTATTAAAATTTATTAATCCCATGCGGGATATTCCTTCTCTGCGTTGAACCCATCATGGATGAACCAGCGGCAGTCGGCTGCCAGGGGAGCAGTCAGGGGTTCAGCCTGCGTTGCTCAACAACACTCCGGAGGAGCCGGGAATCCGACCGGGAATGTTCGCTTTCGAGGAGGATTGCTCGACCCCCTGTGCAACGCCGGCCCCTAAAAAGTTAAAAATTAAAATTGAAAAATGCTGTTTCGTTTGATTTCTGATGTTAGAATAAGTCCATCTGTCGTCTACCGTTGTATCGTTTATCTCCACAGTCTCGGAGATCAGTGAGGGATTATTTGACTGAGGGATATGAATGTCCGTTTTTTATTTTTTTATTTTGTCTGTTTGCTGTTTCGCCCGTCATGGTGTTTTCCTGCTTTCCAACCAGCACTTGGACTGGATCCAGGCAGTGAGGTTGTTCCACAGCCTCAGTAGGAGCGAGATGGTAAACAGCTCGGCCACTGAATGCATCTGAATAGCACATCAAGCTAATGTTTGGGCATCAAAATGCCAAATTTCACACGTTCGAACGTGGCCATCTTAAAGAGGAGGAGGACGGACGGGACCAGGAACGAGTCCGTCGGAGGGACGGCGCATTTGAGAAGCCAGACCGAGATGGTTTGGATATGCGCAGAGGGTGAAGATGGTGAAGGTCTGGGTGGAAGGATGCTGAGGCTGGAGCTTCCAGGCAGGAGGTCCAGAGGGAGACCAGAGAGGAGATTTATGGATGGAGGGGAAGAGGACGGGAAGCTAGTTGGTGTGAGAGAAGAGGATGCAGAGGAGACGGTTAGATGGAGGCAGGTGATTGGCTGTGGAGACCCCTGAAGAGAGCAGGCCAAGGGAAAAGAAGAAGGATGTCCTAAAGGGTGGATTACATTAAGAGAAGAAGCTCATCTGGAATGCCAAGAGAATGATGCATCATTTTGGTCTCCTAAGTAAACAGAAGTGAACTATAGTCGGGTGAAAAATGTAAAGAGACAGAAGATGATAATGGCCGCATTAACCAATGAGAACGAGGGGTCACTGGAGGCTTCCTGGAGTAGAAAAACGACATTTATCATCTGCCACGCCTTGGCAGTCAACAGATTTTTATTCGAGGAGGTGAATAAAACAGGTAGATCGCACTGCCTGTCTAAATCCCCCAAAAAAGAACGCCTCTATTAGAGTTGTGTACAACATCAATACCAAGTCACAGTGAGGCTATTATGAAGCGTGATGGTGTCCCAACACCTGCATAGACATCCATCATGTCTTGTCTTGATCTTGAAGATCTGCCCACTTCAACAGAACTTCACGCCAGACAAAACAGACGGTTGGGAACACCAAAATGGAACCTGTGGTCGGTCTGTGACTGAATGAAATGGATGGAAAAAATAATGTAATAGCGCGAATGGTCAGGATTTAACGTTTTTCAGAATGTGGTGTTAAAATAGAACCGCACAGGACAGCAGATGATCAAAATGCCACAGGTTATCCGTGAAGAGTCTCCATCATCAACGTCCTGGTACTTCAGAATTTCCGCATGGACCTGGTTCTTACGTATATTAGCCTGGTGCAGGACATGTATGCAAGCTGTGAGACAGTGGTGTGGGGTGCTGTCGGCAGGGTGGCGTTAATTTCTTGAAGATCCAAGATCTCATCCAAGATGCTCCTTCATTTCCGACTAAGCCGGAGTCGTGTCGGGGTTCCAAATCCCAGGAAGTGTTTGACCCTGGATCCATGAGGGGCTGCATGTGAAAGGGATGGCTGATGTGGTTTGCCCGGCGGTTGTGCTTCGGTTGGCCGGGCGGGCGCTCCTCCAATCAGAGGGTGGGCGTTTCCGTCCTTGAGTGCAAGCCGGAGTTGTCCTTGGACAAGATGCTAAACCAGCCGTAGCTCCCGGCGCTATGGTTAGCGCCTGGCATGGCAGCTCTGCCACCATTGGTCTGTGAGTGTGAATGTGAGATCCAGTTTAAAGTGCTTTGAAACTGCAAGGGGCTGAAAGCGCCACATGAGTGGAGACCATTTACCTCCAGGAGCTCATGGGGTCACACGAGTCGGGGTTTGAATGGAGGTATGGTTGTCGGCCAACCTTGTCGCCCCACAGGGCTGCACAAGTCCAAGGATCGGTTCGAACCGAAGGGTAAATTTGTGCTGAAGAAGCCTCTTGGGTAAGAGGCCTCCAACCAAGGTAATGTAGCAGGCTCTCTGACATCACGCCAAGCGAAAAACAAAGGTTTGTCCATTTTGGACTTCTGGAGGTGGAGCACATGGGGCTGGATTTCAATAAAAACCATGCTTTTACAAATTGTATTTACTTTCATGCCAACGGTTGCAAACGGTTAAAGCGAGCGCGTCTGTTTTGTCTCCAGGTAGAGCCTCTCTGCACGGGAAGGCCTCCCTGCAGATCGACCGCGTCCGCTCTGAAGACCAGGGCTGGTATGAGTGCAGGGTCCTGATGCTGGAGCAACAGTACGACACCTTCCACAACGGCAGCTGGGTGCACCTCACAGTCAACGGTGAGTCAGCCGCTCTCAGCGGGTAGCTAGCTTTCTTTCTCCGCGGGGAAGAAGTGGCGTTTCTCCGATGGGAAGGCTGGCCGTTCGATCCGCGGCTCCTCGAGCCGCCCCCGACGGTGCGGTTAGCTTCCTGCGCGGTGAATGGGATCCAGCTTAAAGCGCTTCGAAAACGGCAGGGGGATGAAGTTCCCTTATAGGAGACAATTCCAACGACCGTCCTTCACACCGGAGCTCCATTGAGATGATTACATGAAGTCTCAAAAGGAAAAGGACACTGACGTCGGCCTGCTGGGGTCACCGGCGATAGGATACTACAGTTTGCCAGGTCGTTCTGATGGAGACGATTTGACTCCAAAGACCTGGTCAGTGTTTTCACCGCTTCTACTCCGTTGATACAGGCAGACGACCGCTCCACGTATTAGACAGGGTACGCAGTGCCTGTCAGTAGTCAAGATTACAAGCCACCGCGCGTGACGTCTTCTTGGGAAAAACACCAGAGGACAGAAGCTACTCAGTCTGTTTCACGCTCAAAATAAAGATAAAAATCGCAAAGAGGAGTCGCGCCTTCGGTTCTTCTTCCTGGCGTGGCACCTTTGCCCGCCGTTGCTCAACGGACACATCCATCCCAGCCTATTAATGTTTGGCTGTTTCTTCTGGGCTGGAGACGTTACTCAGTGCAGTGTGAGTTTGTATTCATTCCTCTTTATTTGACGGGATTTCTCTCAGCGACAGAGCTGCTCCTGGACTCCCTGCTCCGGTTGGACTTTTATTCGCTCCTCTGACTTTCTACGGCGGTACGTGAGCGAGTGGCCATGATGGGATGTTTCAGGTGATTCCTGCGGCTCGTTGTCTAAAGATCTTGTCTAAAAGGGGGGGGGGGTGAGATGCTGGTTAGAGGAGAATTGATCGCGGCCTGTTTAAGGCGGCTCCGGCAGGCAACGTCTGCAAGAGTCCCGTCAAACTGATGACCGGGCGGAAAAAAAGAGGGGGAAAAAAAAATCTGCACCTTTGCATTTCCCAGGAAGGTCCCAGTGGGTCGGAGGATTCTCTCTGAAGTGTATTGTGATTTTTCACATTATCATAGATCTCGGGAGACGGCCGTGCCTGAAAAAAAAAAAAGCCCTCAATCTTTATCATGTCTACTCTACGTTCGCCTCCGTCACGCTCGCGGTTTTCACTGAAACGATCCAAGGCGTGTAAATTCCCTCTCGTAGACCGACAATACTTCCTAAAGACAACAAAAATGATGGTCGGGAATGAAAGCGTGGCTCCTGCGCACCTGCTTTCACGAGCTCCCAACATCACCAACCTGAAACATCCCTCTGCCGCTCCGTGCAGATGTTGCCGGGTAAGTGCTGCCGAGCTCATTGGCATGTATATTTTCGGCGTGTGAACTAAGGCGCGGTGTGAAATGAGATCAAGCGCACGTCTAACGACGGACGCCGTCCCCATATTTGAATAATGATTACGGCGTACTCGATGTGAAATACTGTGTAAAGAACCATTTAGAAAGTTCACTGTGCCGCATAATCACTTTGGAATAAAATATGCTGATCTGTGTAAAAGCTCATTATCAATGCAGAGTATCGTTTTCTCCCGCCCGACAGTGTTTGCGCCGCGCCGCGAATCGCATCTGCACATTGTTCCTCGTGCACGAGATCGCGTGCATCTCGACACAAGACGCCCCCGAACTCCCGCTCCCGCCCCCGCCCCCGACATCCCGCCGGCGTTTTGAAGCCGGGGCAGTGAATGGGTCGCGCTGTGCCGCCGACCGTCACCTGCGCGGCGCGGGCCTCTCGCGGCGTGCCGCTGTGTGAATGTCCTGTTGTGCGGGCATACTGCACCTCTGTCGCTCGCCTCATCGGTATTCCCCCCCCGGTGCGCCGCGCTCCTGTCGCTCTTTTCGCCCGAAAACACAAGTCGTCGGGTTACGGCCTCGTGTTCTATGAGCGCGGACGAACGCGGGCCTGCCACGCGTTAAAAAGGCGCGCGACTTCTAAGGGAGATTTTCTTTTTAAATACGTTTGTCGAGATGCCGAGATCTGCAGATGGTTCGCAATCCGGGCGTCTCGCGGGGGGATTCAGACCAGGGTTTTATGGCGGGGTCGTCCTCTAAGAGGGAAGCAGGTGTCTATTTCGTCTGGCCTTCGCTCAGACACTTAGGGCGCCCATTTCCTTTGGCCGTTTTTTCTCTTCTGCACACACCCTCCTTTGAGTTCCTGTTTGCCGGCCTTCATTTCCTGCCAAGCGGACAGGGAATTAATGCCCACTCAGTGGCAGGTGTCAGATGGCAAGGCCTTGTGCCCGAAAAAAGACACTAAGGCACTCACTGTCCGTCTCCTCTCTTCTCCTCTCTCCTCTCCTCTTTACTTACCTTACCCCTCCTTTCCACTTTCTCCCCATTCCCTTTCTTCCATTTGCCGGCATCAGCAAGCTTTCCGCTGATCAAAACAACCCTTCCCCCCCCTTCCCGGCGGCTCACACACTCCACTTTTGTTCGTGGAAAATCGTCTCTGAAACATAGAAAAAAGACTCACTAACCCTTTGCAATGCGTGGGCTGGTTCGTGATGTCCTGGCATTTCGGCCAGCGGGGATCCAAAATGTCGTCCGTAAGCTTCACGCGGCCCTGCGCTCCGCCGTCCGAGCTCGCTGCTGACAGACTCATTCATTCGTCTCTGGGTGGAATTATTTTTTTCTTCGGCCCTTGAAATAAATGTTTTCCGGCTTCGGTGCCAAAATGTTACCGCAGATCCGAACCCTGAAACGCGGATTCCACATTCAGTGAAATGACTTCATGGGGATAAATGGAGCGAAGATGGCCACGTCACGAAAAACAATTTTCTTTTTTTTAATTAAAAAAAAGTCAATTAAACCGTTTTTTTTTTTTTTTTTTCCTCCAGTGAACAAAGTCAGACGTTAGAGGTTAGCCTTTCAACACGGCCTGTGGTCTGCAGTGGACGATGCTCAGTGCTACATGGTCTCCACTCACACTAGTTCATCAACCCCCCGGCAGCTCCTCACCATACCTATTTATGGACTATTTAATGTCCGTTTCAACTCTATTTTTGTGTCGCATAACTTATCTGCACATTTGATTTCCTGTCTGTAGATCAGTGCATCTAGTACCCATATCCATCTGTAGAATGTGTTCAAAGTACTCTCTCTAAATCAGAGGATTTCAAGTACTTAGAGTCCAGAGTCACAGTCCAGAGCAGTGGAGAGTGTGGAGAAGAGGTGAAGAAACAGGTTCCAGCGGTTTGGAATGGGTGGAGAATAGTGTCAGGGGTTCTATGAGATAGAAGAACATCAGCCAGAAGGAAAGGAAAGGTGGAGGAGACAGTGGTGAAAGCAGAGATGATGGATGGTTTGGAGAAAAGACAGGAGGCAGAGCTGGAGGTGGCAGAGATGAAGATGTGGAGGTTCTCAGGATGGAGAGGATCAGGAATGACATGGTAGATGTTTTGGAGAGAAGGTCAGAGATGGTCGGGTCATGGACAGAGGAGGGAGAGTGAAGATATTGGAATTGGAGGTCTAGATGAAGACCGGAGAGAACATGTATGGAGGTAGTGAGAGAGGACATGAAGAGAGGAGGATCCAGAGAACAGGGTTGGATGGAGAAGGTGGATCGGCTGTGGAGACCCTGAAGGGAAAAACCCAGAGGAACAGAAGACTCTCTCTCTACATCACCTGTGAATTACTGACATGAGATACATTTTATTCTATCTGCACCTGCTGCTCTTTTTTCTGCACTTCCTGCTCGATGCTAAACTACGCCCCCCCCTACATCTTCAACGTATACAACCGATGAACAGCGACCATAAGTAGGACGCGCTCACTTTTTTAGTAGAGCAACTCCCATGTTGCCGGGCGACGGCGAAACACTCCTCGGCGCCCGAGAACCTGACAGTGAGAAGTCCCAGGTTGAAAAATGTACCTGCTGTCGTCGCCGGCGTGCGAACCACCGGTTCCCTTTCAGCGGGCGCTTACGCTCATTAGAGAACCGTAAATCAGCTTCGGCGTGAGCAGCATCCACGTGCAGGACAATGACGAAGGCGGAGCGCGGCGGTTTACAAGGAACCGCGAGTGGACTGACCGGCAGGCTTTTGCCTCTTTTCCCGGGGGAACATTATTTATAGCGAGCCTTGGAAAATACTACCGTGGTTACCACCTGATGGATCAGAGGCTGATTTAGCTTGTCGCTGCACCAATGAGAGTAATGTATATGTCGATCTGATAATCCATAACAAGCAGACTGTAATCGATGTGAGCGGGCGGATTTATTCCCCACCAAAAAGTCCACAGATTGGATCCTGGCACATGATTTTTCTCAACATCACGACGTATCGGTGTTTGTTTTCTGCGCTTGTACCCGCAGGACGGCCCTCGCTAAGAACTCTCATTTGATTGATTCTACGAATATTTGGCCCGTTCCACATTTGGGCTCCGAACCCGGGATTAAGTGCTATCTAGCCGAGTGTGTTTACATTGACAGTGCTCGTGTCTGCAGGCTGAAGAATTGTCGGGGCAAAGGACATTTCAACAGCAGTGAAGAAGCCCGCAAACTAGTTTTATAGACTGTGGACGCGGCAGCCATTGTTGTAGTTCTTTATGTTCCGGTTCTGATTAGTGTGTTTAAAAGGTGCAACCGGTGTGTTGGGTGATACCATTTCACACCCGGTAGGGGGGAAGAGTTCGATTCCAATCTTAAACGCTGTATTTAGGACTCGACTTTACTTTTCCCCTTTTTTTTTTTTTTTCGCCGACTGAATGTAAACCAGTTAATATGTGGGAGCATAAAATATTCATAACATTCTCCGGTCCACCCAGAATAAATGGAGCTCATGAATACAGCGAGCGCTGCTGAGCTCAGTCCTGTCTGTATAACACAGTATCTCTGTGCGTTTCCATGTATTTTTAATTTGGGGACCATCTCATCGTTTACTCCCCGGATGACTGTTGGCACGTTGTCTTTAGTTTTGTGAAATTACAATGTCCCTACTTTAATATGCTGTAAAACCCATCCGGAGGTCTCTTCCGGCACTCTTTAAAGTCTTGTGCTATAGATCCATGTTAGCCAAACTAATTGTACACACACATATCCACTGCAGACAACAGGATCCTGCCTCCGCGCTACTTCCTTCTAACGTTACACACTTTCTGTCAGATGGCCGCTTCTTGTGACTGATCAATGCGAACGCGGGGGCCGCGGCTCGGCGGCCGTCCGGGCGCAGGGTTTGCGGGCGAGACGCCGAACCCCAAGTCGCCCCCGATGGTCCGGTTAGCCGCCCATCTGCCAATGGGTGAATGCTGTTCGGTGCGAAGCACCCAAACCGCAACGAGTGAAAGCGCTTTATTAGCGGAGACCAAGAACCAAACTGCTTGTTGGTTGTCAGGAAAAAGAATACCGTAATTTCAGGACGATTGAGCGCACCTGAGTATAAGTCGCGCCGGCTAAAGATAACAGAATCGCTATCTTCGTCTTCCTCCAGCGCACTAAAACCATGAAAGTGGTCTTCTTCAGTGTCCGGAATTGAACGGCCGCAGAACGACTTCGTCACACACTTCCTCGGTCTCTCTTGGCGGCGTGAAGCTCGTCAGCCCCTCAAAAAGTCGATAAATTAGCCGCATCATTGTTTAAGCGGCAGTGTTCAAAGCGGGTGAAAAAGATAGCGGCTTATCGTCCAGAAAATACGGTCGTCATAGTGCACTCATCCAACATTTGTGTTTTGTACAATCAATTACTGAATAGCCTCCAACTTTCGGCACTCAGATTACGAAAAGACTCAACATTGGCAATTTTCCTCCACTATCAATTAGAGAAAGAACATGTCTCCTTGTAAAATCGATAAAAGTATTTCATTTGATAGAAGCAGAAATTCCAAACAGCTGCAGGAGGGCATCGGTCAATCAAATGGGCGAGCCGTGATCCGTTACGATGTGTTTAGCGTCGCCGCTGACCCAGGGACTGCACGCCGCTGCAAAAGATACATGAAACAGCCACGCATTTAATTAGCGTCTCCATTAATCCATCCTAAAATATAATGAGTGTTTAGGAGAGAGAGGGCAGTACGTATGGACAGATGTCCAAATGTGCTAAATGGGCAATTTGTTTACTTCATGCGGCGCGCTTGAGTGGAGGCCGACGCGTGGCAACGCTCCCGTCAGCAAGCGGTGACCCGCTTGTGTATCACAGCCTCTCGCTTTTTCCGCCCAAAACAGAGTCTGTATTTATAGGCACGATATCGCGGTGGAACGCGGAAACAGCAGCTGGCCGGAGAGAACGACTGTTTACTGGTGTGCTGTAGCCGGAGAAGAGCCGCCTTTGTGGCTCCCAGTGCAGCTGAGAAACCGATCGGCGGGGCTTCTTTGAGGCGAGATGGCGCGGTGTTGGGTGACATCATGACAAGACGTGCTTCTCGCCAACTCCGGACAATTTCGGCTGCGATGGAGGGCGTAAAAAAAAAAATAAAATGCAGCCGGCAAAACTCCGTTCTCGCTTTTCTGCTTTGCTCTTGTTCGTTTCACAAAACCCCAAACATGACGAGCAGCTGGTTTCCACCACTGACAAGTTAGCTGTTTTCACAGCAAATTTGCCTTCGGCACCGGCGCGGACGCCGCACGGAAGCAGAGGGATGCTAATATTGTGCCGTATCGGTTTGCTAACACGCTAACCGTAGTGGATGATATGTTAGTTTAACAGCTTCCTGCGCTGGTAAGCGGTAATCCGATCACCCCCCCCCCCCCCCCCCCCCCCCCCCCACGCCCCCCCGCCCTCTGTCTCCCCTCCCCCCCCGCCCTCCCCATCCCCGGGGGTCGGACGCCG
>CAAKHD010001764.1:34306-46096 GCA_901007705.1 Fistularia tabacaria
CTGGAAATATGGATTAACCGAAACAAAATGAGGGAGCAGACTGGACATAAACAACACACTCCCGTCACCCCTGGATGGAGCGTCTGGTTGCAGAGAAACAAGCTCAGGGCTGCCACTGATGTAACCTCAGGATGAGTTGTATTTGTCAAGCACTTTCTAGTTGTTCTTGTGCTGGATCTGATGTTGAAGGCGTGTTTAACCTTTAGCATGACGAGCAGAGAGTGTGAGGCTCGGAGGACGTTATGATGTTGGCTCTGTGTCACCAGGACGCTGCTGAGAAAGTTGCACCCACAGTGGATTCACCTTCATTATTAGATTTATTATATGCCGGTCGTATCATTTGATTTTGTTGTGTTGATTCTCCACACCTTGAAGGGCCAGTTTGTGACAATATCGTCTGACATTAAACTGGTCCGTGGCGCAAAGAAGGTTGGGGACCCCTGGTGTAAAAGCACTGTTGGGTGAAGAAACTCCATGGAACATCTAGTGAGGCTTACATGTAGAGACACGCAAATGGCCGGTCATTCCTGGAAAGAGGAGCGCGGGCGTTACGTACGGAAGGAGAGCGGCTGTCGCAAAAGATGGCCGTACCTTCGCGACGATGACGAAGGGCGGAGGGGGAAGTCGCTCCGAGCACCGCTGACGGAAAAACACCGTGAAAAGACCGCCGACGAGTCCGTCTCAGTCCCAGCCGCCGTCGCTGTGCTGTCGCTTCTTGTTCTGGCAGCTCCGGTTCACGGACGTCATCCGTTTACCGCCGTCATTTTCAGCTCCGGCTCGAATTCCCTCCTTCTCGTGAGTGTCAGTGAGAGCAGAGCCTTGTTTCCAGGCCGCGTGCTCAGACGCCGGTCTCTTTGTATGTTTTATGCTCTTTAAGTCTCTGACTTGTGGTCCAAAATGTTCACCTTCTGCTGGCGGAGAGCTCTGCCTTTGGGGAAAGTCCTTGTCAATATTAGCACGGAGCTGCAATCACGGTCTGAGGCTTCAAAATGCAACGCTGGAGTCGCCATGTCGTGTTTCTGCTCCCCCGAATCCGCAGCAGGAACGCGCACAGAGGCTAAGCTAACGCCGCGTCACGACAGGAACGCCAGTCAGATTTCCGAAGGAGTCGGAGCGACCGGACCAACGCCGATGCGCCAGAAAGTTCGAGGATCGGTCGCCGGTTCGGATGCACCTTCGGGCTTTCGCCCCCCCGGCACGTCTCTGCTTAGACATTGATGGAAGTGGGGAAAACCTCTGCGGACGACTTCAGAATCCGAGCGCTGACAGAGCTGAGGAGTCGCTGCTGTGGAGTAAACTCACACACTTCTGTGTTTTCCGTACGACCCAAACGCACCAGAGGCTTCAGCCGCCACCATCAATTCCACATCTTCACCGATGATTTTCCGGCCCCCTTCCCTTTCCCTTCCCTTCCCCTTGGAAACGCTTGTGTTTTTTAAGCCCCAATTAAACGCTAAACACGTCACGTTCCCAATCTCCTCCGGGGGATTGTCAGGAGCAGGAGATGGATTTATCACCCAATTAGGCCGGTGCTTCTCAGCGGGGCGTTTAGACCGAAGAAGTCTGAAGGGTTATTGAACCCATCTTCAAATATAACATTTATTAATCATCTCAATTTTAATCCGATTTATCGCAGACCCGCCGCGAGTTCATTTATACGAATCGATCGACGCGCCTTCATCCAAACACGGCGTCCAGATTCCAAAGCGGAGATAAATAAATGAAACTTACCAACAAGATGTTTTCTGGCTTTTCTTCAAGCGATCAAATCGCCATAGCAACGCGGCCCACTTCCGTCCAGCTGCTGGGACTCGCCTGTTCGGACGTTCCCCGAGGTCCGTCCCCGCAGAGGAATCCTCAGCTAATTCGCGGTTCTTTAAACAGGAAGTGCTTCGGGGAAAGGAAAGCTCCTTCCCGCTAACGGCGGCGACCGCTTCGTGACGCGCCGTCGTCCCGTCTCGAGTTTGTTCGGACTGAAGCTTCCAACCAGAGGCCGACGGGTTGTTCAGAGTCGGCCATCTTGACGGAGGCGGTTCTGATGTGTTGGAGCACCAATCAGAGCCGGGGAGTGGAATTGTGGGAATTGGAGTCATCGCTCTGACACATGGAAACCATTTTATATGAGTTGTTTTCTTGCACGTTTGCATTCACTCTGTAGCTCTTTACTTTGCTAAGTTCATTTTAATTTTATTTTTTTTTACGCTGCAGTTCTTTACATTCCTGTTTAATTTAATATTATATTTTTTATTTTTAAGTCATTATTTTTTTTTAACTATGTCGTTCTTTCCTTTGCTGTTTTATTTAATCTAATTTTTTTTTATTTTCAATTTCTTTTTTTTCTCTGTAGTTCTTCACTTTCCTCTTTATTTTTTTTAAACTTCTTTTTATTCTGTAATTCTTTACTTTCTTGTTTCATTTAATGAAAACATTTCTTTAATTTTTTATTAATCCCTTGTGGGGAGCTTCCTTCTCTGCATCGAACCCATCATGGAGGAACCACGCGCAGTTTCATTTTCAAAGAAAGCCTTCACAGAACCTTTGAGGGGTTTTTTTCCCTGTAAAATGCCAGTTGCATCCAGAGGTTCCTCGTCCTCCTTTCTCCTCCATCTTTGCTCCCTCGGCTGTCCCCTTCTCACGCCGAGCCCCTCAGTAGATGATTGGACAACATTCTGATGCATTATTAACGGCCTGCCTCTGCATCAATATTACATTAGACCTAATATGAATGTTACGCTAAAAATGAAAATCACGAGTGAGAGCGGCATTTAGCAGCTTTCCTCATCAATTTGCCTGTCAGACACGGCGAGGCATGTGGTGAGAAGAGAATCCCGGTCCGTGCATGCGTGTGTGTGTGTGTGAGTGTGTGTGTGTGTGTGTGTGTGTTTGCTCACCCACATGCTCGGCTCCATGGAGACTTAATGGAGAAAGGCAAGAATGTGACAGACAGGGCTGCAGGGAGGAGGAATCCTCATCTTCCTCTCTTTGCTGAACTTTATTGCTTCATTTATTTGCACATGAAAGGAGACAGCGAGGCGAGCGGCCGCGCAGGAGACGGCCCGGGATCGTCATCGGCCGCCGACGACCGCGATCGATCCCGCCGTCGGCCTCTCTGCATGTGTCAAAGATTGAGATTCTGCCTTCATCCGGCTCCTCACCTCGTCTGCCGCCTCCTCCGTCTCATGTCCTCCTCCCTTCATCCGCCGCCCGGCTCGCCCTCCTTTTCTTTAATCTCCTCTCCCTTTCGCGGGGAGCGCTGGAGGAGCAACGCTCGCTCCGCCAGGATTCTCATTCTTTTACTGAAGATTAGTGCAACTTTAAATTCCTGCATTTCGCCGCGGACGCAGCGAGGAAGTCCGTTTGGAGAAGATCTTTTTCTTTCTCAAGTCTCACGTTGCTGGAAAGACCTCTCGTCTCCCCCTTGACCTTATTCTCACGCTGCATTGCTAAGAATGGGACGGTGTTAAATTAAATCGACCACTCGCTGCCCCCGCACGTCCGTGGATCAGGCCGCCCGTGGAAATGAAGAAAGGGGGTTATTACCTCAAAAGTCAGGATTGTCAAATTAAAGTAACACAATTTATCTCCTGGTGCGCTTTAGAATTCTTCATTTTTATTCTCGATATCCATTCAGTGATTTCATAAACTCATCTTGGACATGGAAGAAGGTTCCCAAGTCATCGTTGGAATAATTGTCTTCATTTACTCGATTGTAGTTCACACATTCATTCATTCATTCATTCATTCATTCATTCATTCATTCATTCATTCATTCATTCATTCACTCATTCATTCACTCATTCATCCCCCTGCACCGTCATTGGTGGGGCCGGGTCTGGTTTCGGCCAATCACACGGTCGGTAAAATCATCCACGTCTGTTTTCATTTAATTATTATTCTGCCATCATTCCTGTTCAGGGAAAATGGTTTGTATGTTTATTTGTTTCTCCATATTTTTCAACGAGGGTAAATGTGACGCGTACGAATTTATTTGTTTTTTCTCGCCACCGACACAAATGTCGCTATGACAATAAAGGTGTTTATTTATTCATTTATGATGCAGGTGCGGGGCTTAAAGACAGGAGAGTCACATGACCCAGAGGGAAAACAACAAATTAACATCCGTCTTCCGTTTTTTAGCGAAGAGCGGAGCAGCGGCGTTCGGCGGGACGACGCTCCTTGCTGTCGGCGGGCCACATATGCTGCGCGGAGCAGCAGCGAACACAAACTGTTAATCTTGCGAGAGTTGACGTTCCAGTTTGCCAAAAGAAAGATGTTAACTGGGCCGATCTGTTTGGTCGCGTCTCGCGGCTAAAAGGTTTCTGAGAGACGGATGAATCGGATGGTATTCTGCCGGCGTCGCAGGCCGCATGAATGGACAGACCACAGCTGTGTGCAACTTGAATGGACAGAGCTTCGCAAACCTGTTGCATAATGGATGAGGGTGTTTCTATTAGGTCTTGTTAATGTGTTTCTTGCTTCTCCTCATCAGTGCCCGCAAGCGCCGACTCGCACCGACCGGGCCTGAACGCGCAGAGGGCGCGCCAAAGCGAGCGCGACTGGAATTTGCTACTCTGCTAATCCGCTTATTTATCTTGCCCCCGCATCCTCCGTGTCCTCCTCAAAGGTCCACGACGGCAGCCTGACGATCCTCGGCATCACCCGAGATGACAGGGGGGCGTACACGTGCAGGGCCTACAGCGACCAGGGCGAAGTCCTGCACACCACCCGGCTGTTGGTTCAAGGTACACCTCAGTGCTGCCACCCCCCGCACATGTAGCCGGTACCTCTTGTCCACGTGCGCGTCCACGGAGATGGCGGTTTTGCGGTGAACATCTCAATGCCAGGGGAGTAAAACGCTTTTTTTACTGTTACGGCATCTAAAAGCGGAGCTTTCGAGTTCACCGAAGAACACGCCTTCTGGGTCTGTATCTGTCAGTCAATAGCTCAGTGTGTGTGGATGTGTTCCTTTGTGCACAGCCATGTGGATGTAATCAGGTGTGTGTGTGTGTGTGTGTGTGTGTGTGTGTGTGTGTGCGCGTGTGTGTGTGTGTGTGTCTCCGGTCCATTAGCTGGAAGCTCTGCTAGACACAGATCAGATAGGTGGCCGCGAGCCGAGACTCCGGAGCCACGGGTCTCCCGCTGAAGCGGCGTCACGGAGAGCTAACAGTGTGCGTTTATCAGGCCCAGTCAGCCTCTCCTGGGAGAACGTCGGGTCCACGTGCAAGGCGGCAGGAGTCCCGTCGCTCCTCGAGCTGCAAACACTCGTTAAAAGAAAACCACACACACGGTGTAAAGCGGAGCGCCCGGTCGTGCATCTGCTGCAACCACGTGGACGTCTGTCAGGAGATCAGACGCTTGTTTCCTCGAACCGGAATCTCCCCCAGCCCCGCACCTCCGAGAACAATCTGGAACGTAAAGCCTGCACGTCTTTTTTTTTTTTTTTTGCCCGATCTCGTCCGCGTTTTATTTCCTCACATCTGAGGGCCCAACTGACATCGGAAAGCCAATTATCCGACAATCAGACGCCAGCCAGCGCCCCGCCGTCAGATACTTGCGAAATTATCGCGCCGGGTCTCAAATATTTATATTAAATCAGTTTTGTGTTTTGAAAATACGCGACAAGAAAAAGGCTCGTCTTGGGAGTTTCACAGAGCGTGAGCAGCTGAATCCGTCGCCTCCTTTCCCTTCAATACAGAAACGACTGCATAACAACGAAACAGAGTCAACGAACGTGTGAAGGAAAATCAGGAAAGCGAGGTGAAATCCAGCAACCCGGCGAGCCGTGGTTTTTTCGCTGGTCGCCGCGAGATGACAATTTAGGTTGACGAACGCGGGCGGGCCGCTCGCCGCGCTCCGGCAGGTAAACTAGAGGGTGAATTCTGCGTAGCTGGTGCTCCTCCTCGCTCACGGGCTCGCTCTGCGACGTGGTTTCGCTCTTCGTCGCGCAACGGGCTTATCTGGGTCATTCGTTCCCGCCTGGAGACAAACAATACGGGACGGGACGTCTGCGAAAACGTACAGAATATTCCTCTCTGAGAGCTTTTCAAGCGAAGAACCCGAGGACGCCTGAAAGCCGAGGGCCCTCCGGACGCGAGCTGGAGCCGCTTCGCGGGACGTCGGCGTGCGGATCGAATGACAGTGTGTGACAGAGAAATGTCGCGGTGTCAGCGGTTCCCCCTAGCACCTAACGGTTTTCTATCTATGTGTTTAGTGGTTTTCAGCTCTTTGTCTTCATTTTCTGGCCCCACAATTATCGAATTTGCGAGAAGGGACCGGTGACAGAAAAGTGATCTGACAGGGGAGTGTTACTCATCCTCTCCATGCGTAAATACATACAAACACGTTGGAACTTAACAGGTGATAACATTCATTATTGGGCTCTCAGATTGTTAAGGGCCCGTTTGGATGCAATGTCTGAATTTACCGGCCGTCCCGCTGAGCCGCACGCTGACACGCCTTCTTCTGGTTCCCCCAGGGCCTCCGTACATCGTCTCCCCGCCAGAGAACATCACTGTAAACATATCCCAGAATGCACTCTTCACCTGCCAAGCCGAAGCGTATCCTGGCAACCTGACCTACACCTGGTTTTGGGAGGAGGATAACGTCTATTTCAAGAAGTAAAGTTGTGATGGAGTTCACTTCCGTACCGTAGCTGCTCCCCGCACTGCCTTGTCCTCGGATCAATGAGCTACCCACGGATTGTTCCGGATTTGTTGATTTATGGGTAGAATTTGCAGGAGCGGTGCACGTTACATTGGTTAGCCTAGCGGCTACATTTTCATCTGCATAGTGATATGACTGACAGAGGAAAGGCTGAGACCCCAGGTTTCATGGGAAACATCTCCACTTATACGGGGCTTTACACTGCACCACATTCACACACACACACACACACACACCACACACCACACACACACACACACACACACACACACACACACACACACTCACCCGCGGCGGCAGAGCTTCCATGCAAGGCGCTATTGGAGGGATGACGATTGGCTGCGATTGGACGAAAAACAAGTAAAAGTTGAGATCCAGTAATATTCGAAGTGGCACGGGAAGTATTACTCATCGTAGGCCAGTGGTTTGTGTGCAGGTCGAATCCAAAGCCGACAGAAGCAGTCGAATCCATTTTACTCTGAAGGGCAATTTGAACACATGATTAGACGAAGAAGTGGGAAACACAGTCGAGATGGAAAAGGTGTTGATTTGACACGAATCACAACAGATTATTTGATCATGACATTTACTTGATAAAACAAGGAAAAGATGCGCCCGGGAATCCTTCTTCACGGAAGAATCGAACATCTGATGTTACGAAAAGCAACGCAAGAGGGCAACAGAAATCCGTCCATCACACTGAAATCCAGAGGCTGTGAAGATAAATTCCATAAGGAGACCCTGAGCGTCCTGAGGCTGACTGAGTGCTCCTGGTCCTTTAAGTGGAGTCAGAAGTTGTCCCTTCCCCGGGGAGAGGGTTGAATTCCCAGCTGAATTATTGATCCGATTGAATAATTGATTGCTTGCCAGAGCCGTGGAGTTTTGCCGCCGTGCATTCATTTAGCTTCAGCCTCAGTCCTGCAGGGTTCGCCAGCAGCTAAAATTAAACACAAGCTCATGAAGGTGCGTTCGAGTGCCCCCTCTCAATGCGCGGACGTTCGGCTCTCTGCTGCTCTCTTACGGCACCCGGGCGCAACGTAGCCCGGAGAGGTGGGGGGGGGGGCGGCGTCGTCGGGGGTAACGTGGCGTGACGAGACCCTCGTGTCTTCCTGCAGTGACCTGAAGCTCCGAGTGCGCATCCTCATCGACGGCACCCTCATCATCTTCCGGGTCAAGCCGGAGGACGCCGGGAAATACACCTGCAGCCCGAGCAACAGCCTCGGCATCTCGCCCTCGGCGTCAGCGTACCTGACTGTTCAGTGTGAGTGTTACCGTGGCAACGCGGCGTAGCTGGGGGGGCGAAGGGGTTTTGTCGAGCCGGGAACGGCGGCGGCGGTACGGAGGCTGCCGTGTTATTTGGCTGCGGTGCTCCAGAGCTACAACAACGCCGAGCGACCTTCTTGAATTTCAAGGTCACGCGGCAGCGGCAGCGGCGGCGTGCGGGGGGGGAGAGCGCAGTCAGCCTCTCCTCGCCGTCTCCCGACGCTAACAGCGGCGCGCAGTGACAGCGGCTGACTCCGCTCCCCCGCCGTCGCCTTTAAATCTGCTGCTCCAAATGAAATGCCGCTCAGCAGCCGAGACGGATGGGAGAGGAGCGACCGCGTGGCAGCCGGACGTCTCGGCCTCAGCCCGTCCTGCGCTCGCTTAATTTGCTCCCCGAGTCGCCATTGGTCATTGATTGCGGCGCTCCAGTGTGTGTTTCGAGTGAGGGAGGGGGGGAGGGGGGGCTGAGGGATTTGCAGCACTGCAGCCACTGGCACTGATTTACCCCAAAATGTAATGGAGGCTGAATGCTAATTAAGGCGTTACGGCTCCCGGAGATTTCCTGCATGGCGAATGTCGGCAGGGACGGCGTCCATGTGCTCAACCTCCGTTACGCCCATGTGTGTTCAGACCCGGCCCGAGTGATCAACATGCCCCCGGTCATCTACGTCCCACGGAAATTGCCAGGCATCATCCGCTGCCCGGTGGACGCCAACCCGCCTGTGACGTCGGTGAAGTGGGAGAAGGATGGCTACCCCCTCAGAGTGGAGAAGGTCGGCCCGTCTGAGGACCTCTGTGGACCGTCTTGACGTCACAGATAAATCATAACCTGTGATATCGTGACGCACATCCAACCGTCCAACCGCCGTCTGCTGCTTGTCCTGCACTCAGGGTTGCAGGAGCCTCCCAGCCGGCGAGGGGCGGGGTTCGCCCCGGTCTGGTCGTCAGTCTACATCCAGGCGGACAATCACCTGCTGCATGAGTTTGAGTTTGGACTGTGGGAGGAACCGGAGAACCCGGAGGAAACCCAGGCAGACACGGGGAGAACATGGAAGCTCCACACACAAAGGTCCCCTTGTCGGAATGGAACCGAAGCGCTAACCACCGCACAACCGCGCATGATGTACCTGTTTTTGAATAAAAGAGCAGCATCGTGGGGAAGTGGTTAGCAGTGGTTAGCAGTAGTTAGCAGCAGCTAGCAGCGGTTAACAGTGGTTAGTGCTTCCCCCACACAGAGGGTCCCGTTTCTGGAGTCCAACTCCTTCTCCGGGTTCCTCCTTCAGTCCAAAAACATGCAGGAGGTCCATCGAACCTTCATTGTCCAGACTTTGAACGGTTGCAGGTCCTTATATGTGGCCAGGTGATGGACCAGATCCAGGGTGAACCCAATGACAGCAGGGATAGGCTCCGCCCCCTGCAGCCCCGAGTGCAGAATGAGCGGTGCAGAAAATGTCTGAACGGTTGAATGATAAAACACGCGGGTCGGTGTCGCCTCATATCTGCGGTCCTTCCACGCTAAATCCTACCATAAAACCAGCAGACAATGGAGTTCCTCAAATAAGGTTCACCTTGATGTACTTTAGATACTCAGACATTGAAAAGAGAACATCTTATAAATTCAACTGTAGCGTTTTAGACGCCTTCTTGAACCTCCTGACCCGCAGTACCCTGGTTGGAGCCTGATGCCAGACGGAAGTATCCGGGTGGCAGAGGCTACCGAAGACTCCCTGGGCACCTACACCTGTGTGCCTTACAACGCCCTGGGTACCATGGGCATGTCCCCCCCTGCCACTTTGGTGCTAAAGGTGGGTATCTGCGCCCGTCGCGGCTCCTCCGCCTTGTTTTTTTCGGTCACTTTCTGAAGCAACTCCGGCTCCGTGTGTCTGTGTGTGAAGGATCCCCCTTACTTTAACGTGAGGCCTGGGGGGGAGTACCGTCAGGAGGCTGGGAGAGAGCTAGTTATCCCTTGTGCTGCTTCTGGAGACCCCGATATCCCGACCATCACCTGGAGAAAGGTGCGCCCCGCAAACACACGCCATCCTGGGCCGACTGAAACCTGCCCCGTGTTCACGTTTCCCTTCGTTGTACTGAATCTACACTCATGCTCTCCACCGGCACTTAACCATGAATCTCGTGTCTATTGAAGGTGGGGAAGCCAAGCAGGAGTAAGCACAACATCCTACCCAGTGGCAGCTTACAGTTTTTGTCCCTCAGCAAGGAGGACCATGGAGAGTGGGAGTGTGTAGCCACCAATGTGGTGACGAGCATCACTGCCAGCACGCGTATCCTAGTCATCGGTACACACCGTCTGCACGGCTGCCCGCCGCCTCCTTCTCGGCCACCGACCTCCCGAGTCCGAGTTCCCCGCGATCGGAATTTGTTTGATTTGCGTGAAGAAGAAGTTGTCCGTTTTGCTAACAGCCGTCGCGAGAGTTTTGTTTTATCTGCGTTAGCGCTGTACGCTCCATTCAGGGCCTGAACCTTTGCCCACGTTAGCCTTTAGCTTTGGCCGGGCTGTGTTGCCATAGATACACGCTTCGCGAAGACAATACATAATTCACAGATCATGAATACTCCATAGAACTTACGTAACATCGGACACTGCCGGAGCCTTCGTGCTATCATCCGTGTTATCACAGAGGTTTTTGCTAGTTTCTCAACATTAAGAAGTACTTTTAAAGTCAACACACACACTGATCAACCATGGTCTCATGACCGCCCTCCTAATGTTGTGTAGGAACGTCCAGGCTCGGTGTCCTTCGAGCCCCGGAGGAGACCCTGCGGTTTGCGTCAAAAGATAGCCGTCAAGTCGGACGTTCGTTTCTATGGCGTCAACCCGGTCGTCCGATGACCCTCTGCACGGGGAGCAGGTCTGGACCACACTCTGTACGATGAACCCAACATTCCCCCCGGGGCAGAAACCTTTGGACGGGTCACAGCTCCATGAGGGCGGCCTTCTGCCTCGACCGGTCATGGTAGAAAGAGAGCGGGATGAGGACAGGGATGGGAAGCAAGAGTGATAGAGACGCAGGAGGTATGAGCCACAAATGATCTCAGTAGCACGAACAGCAAGGTGGGACCTCAGCCCATCTCAAAGGCGCAGAACTGGAGATTTTATGGAACGAGGAGGACAATTCAGAGGCTTTTGGAGGGTTTGGAGTGTGGAACCGTCCTGCGTTCTTGTTGCGGATATGCTAGAGATCTGTAGGTGGTACATCTAGAAGCTACATCCACACCGGTGGTGGGACCCAGGGTTTCCCAGAGGAGCGTAGTCCTTAGTGTGTCCCGGGGCCGTGTCCTCAGCAGGTAAGCGATGCCCGCTCACCCTGACGTCAACATGGAAAGAAAACACGCTCCGTCAGACCTGGCCAGGTGCTCGTTCTCCGCTCCCAGTACCGGCCCGATGGCCAGTCCAATGTTCTGAGACCAGAACCGGCGCTGCCTTTTCCGCGATCCGAGCTCTTCTGCGCAGTCGGACCACTCGAGCTAGCCTTCTTCCGGGCGTGCATCCCTGCGGATCAAGAACATCCCAACGGCGTCGGCCATTTTTCGGACCCTCCGATCCCCATCGCAGTTCATTGAAGTCCCTGACAGCCTTAAACGCTCGCCTTGCTGCGGCCCCTGTCCCATCAGGAAGGGGCCGCTGTGACCACATCATCAATATTGATTGTCAGCTCTCAGTGTCAGAATTTTAAGGGTGATCGGTGTCATTATTGAATCAGAGAGGGGTCATTACGGGGGCATCCCTTCAAAACCAGGGCACGTTTATGGTCCTGACTAGAATATTACGACACAAATCAAGTACAGCGGTCCCTTAAGATACGAAATGAATTCGTTCCAGAAATGGGCTCGTATTTTAAGGGA
>CAAKHD010001766.1:3924-32244 GCA_901007705.1 Fistularia tabacaria
CACATTTATACTTTTCCTTTTTATCTATCACTCACTCACACACCATCACAATCTCAACACACACACACACACACACACACACACACACACACACACACACACACACACACACACACACACACACACACACGTCAATATTAAATACAAGAGTCTGACTTCAAACGTGGATCACATTTTGGTTACTTAACGATACAATTTAAAAAGCAGCACCATATTAACGTAAAAATTATTATCCTGGAAAATCAAATGCTGGTATCAGAATTTTTCTTCTTTGTGACCTGACTAAATTTTTGAAGGGTTTCTCAAGTAAATAGTCCGGCGCTGCTCTAGACTGCTTGTTAAATGTGCCATTAATTTTCAACCTCTAAAAATTTTAAGAATGCCAGCAAAAACTTGTAATTCCTAAACGGCAAATATACTATTTTAGTCAAGCACACTGAATTAAAAGCCAAGTCTGCACTTGAAAAGTAACCTTGTGCCTTAATTTCAAATCTTTTACAGAAGTGTACGAAGGCAATGTCAAAAAAGCTGTGCTGCAGTCCAAACACTTCAGGATCCAACTGTCTTCCTGTCAGTGGCTGATTAAACTGGCTCACAAGATGGCATTTGACATCGGCCACGGCACAGTTTTAAAACAAAACCACAACAATATTTTAGTTATCACTGTTTGAAATTTAGGTTGCTATGTATTTTTCCCATCTATTATACACCAATGCAGACATGAGAGCTTTGGTGTTTTGAGTTGGTGTTAAACAAAAATGATATTTGTCACTATTGACGGGAATTTCATTGGCTAAACTCCTTACTAAAAAGAAAAAAGAGGGCAAACTGTCATCTGTTGTGCCCAATAAATCCTTAAGATGTCTAGTTCAGTGTTATATCCACTAAAAGTCCACAAAATTAGGTTGTTCATATTTGACAGGCTGTTGGACATTGGCATAAGATGATAAGTATTTTTTGCAGTGATGAGTGCGCTCTCCTTTTCAAGCAGCTGCCCTATAGCCTGGAATATCAGTCAAGCTTTGTTTTTGCATCTCCTTATTTACTCTAGTTAATGTTCTTTCTATTACCACAGCTCAATTTAGCTAAAAAAGAGAGGAATGAAACAGCAAAGAAAGACACAACTTGGATTAACAGGAAGACGCGAGAACACATAGAAACACAATGAGGTACAAGAAGTGTATGTAAGAGGTTATATATAAAATATAAATTCTGGCATTTCTTGGCAGTAGGAAATACTTTTGCTCCTCACTTACTCACAGCTCTCATTTATCACCTCTCATTAAAACACACAATATCTGATGTGAAGTGTGTGTGTGTGTGTGTGTGTGTGTGTGTGTGTGTGTGTGTGTGAGCGAGAGAGAGAGAGAATGTGCCAGCTGTACCTACACTTGTTTGGTGACGCGCACAAATGCATGAGTGGAACCAGTTACATCACAGCTGGCTTTCACTTTACAATGAATTCATGTTGGAACAGCAGCACATGATCCAACTGAATCAGTACAGTTATTGTCAAATAGACTAGTTACTACACCAAGTCTTCTTATAACAAACAATAGGGACTGCTAAATGGGCTGTTCAAGTTAATGCTGAAATGATGAGGTAATTATATTGTTTACTAAATTAGCTGGCTAAGTGACATAAGTCAGCCACAAAACTGCCTACAGTGTTGCATTTTAGGAAAGTAAGAGCAGCTAAACTGCAAAGTTGACAATTTGCACAGTGTGTTTGTGTGTGATAACCCCTTCACAAACAAATAAAGTCACACTTTGCTCAGGCTAAGTTTCCATCTAGTAGTTGTGTGTTTTACACGTGTCTTCTATACGAGATGACTAGCCATGAAAAAGTGCTGCGGCTGCTGCGTTCATTACCTGCTGCTCACGTACTCCTCATCATCATCTGCTTTCTGTGGGGGTTCAGGGGTGGCAGATGGCTGGTGCTTCTGCACAATCCTCATACCTCCAGCTTTCACTGCAACACACACACACACACACACACACACACAGTATGGAAAGATCACAGAATTGTGGTCTAGCATTGTGACAAATGTTCATTTTAATTTAAAATATTTAAGTAATATTCAAAGAATTTGCAGCTCCGTGTGTTTGTGTGGTTTTTAATCACCAAATTAGACAAAAAAAAACCAACAGCTCTGGTATACTTTTTTTAGCCCCTTTCTAAAAAATATATTCACAAACCATAGTGCATGCTGTGCTGACATGCTCAGCATAGACAAAATGACAAGGACTGGATTGTATTCATTGCGTGTGTGTGTTTGTGTTAAGACTAAATGTATGTTTTTTTCCCTACTGATAGAGTAATATTCTAAATAACAGGAAATAATCATAAAACCAGGGCTGCAAAAGATGGAAATGTGTATTGCTTCTAATATGTGCTACAGATTGAAAGTTATAGCAAGAAAAATCAAAGCCCAAATTCACTAAATAATGTATTAGACAATCACTTCAACTTAATAAATGATGATACTCTTGATCTGACTTGAGACAAAAAGTTAAATTGGACCAAGAATTTCAAAGGAGCAGCATAGATGTTTCTTCAAATACGAAGGAATTGCAATTTTATTTTAAATTTAGTTGACTGATGCAAGTAAAGGCTTGTCCCTAAACAAGACCCTTGTCACAAAGCAACTGCAGCTGTTTGTGATTGACCATGACCTCTGACCTGGGAGGTCCACGCAGGAGTTTTCTCCTCACACACCGCCAGGGACGCACCTGCATGTTTGTACAAGAGTCCCAGCCTACAAAGGTCTCTCAATAATCACAGGGTTGGTGAGAGGGGCATTTTTTTATCTCAGTGTGCTATCAGGCCTGCAGCTGACGAGGCCTAGGACTGAGTCCACGTACACCTTATCTGCTCTGCAGCCATGACCTCCACGTCACAGCGGCACTGCCTCACCACGGGCACCGGAAACGTTAAACCGCACTCCAATGATTACCAGTAGCCATGAGAGCATCGATTTAGTTGTTTTTTTTTTAAACATCACGTCAAGCGGGACGATAAACTACCAAGGAAACTATCATAACATTTCAACCAGTTGTCTTTTTCGCTATAATCAATAAATAGGGTGTTTCTCAGTGACCTGATAGTATTCAAGAGACACCACGTGCTTTATAGGAGTATGAAACAGGACATAAACAAAGGCCCTCGCTGCTGTAGGCAGCTGTTAAAGACCATACCATTAGCACGGAGGGCTTTACCTGCTGGGGGATGCCCTCCTTTGGTTTCGGCTTTCTCCTTCGGCGGTGATGACATGTCGTCTCTGGACGGCGGTCTGAAGCGACGCGGACTCGCAGCCGATGGAAAACAATTTCCGCTTTTATGACTGCTTTAACTGAGGACCACACTTCAATTGTCAACGTGGCTTATTCCCCGAGTTTTTGTTTGTGGAGGATGCGTGATGACGACACCACACTGATTGAAATGCGTGCGGAACGCGCTGACGTCATTAAGCGAGCGTGAGGCGGCTCCTTTGTGTTTTAGTCTTGTATTTATTTATTTTTCCATTTTCAACACCCGCGTCCTTTTCACTTATCATTTAATTGAAAACGTTTACTTATAATGTTATATATGCACACTATATACATAGGTAAACAATTTAACAATTACATTGTGACAATGCAAATTATCCAAATAAATTATCAGAAATCCTGCTTTCTTGAAATACTCGTCTTTAACCCAAGGATAATTTGTGATTGAGCTCTGTATGTTTACATTAACATTATTTATAGACTATATAGTAATGTCTTGTTTAGAATCTTGGCAATGTAAGAAAAAATGCATATCTCACTTTCAATGTCACTTCACTATTATACTGTGACATGTTCTAGGGAGACTTGCAGACTTGCTTTGGTGGTGGGAATGTTGCTTGCCCAAAGAGTTTATCACTTGAATGCTCAGGTGCTTATGTAAGTGTGCTAAACAGATACACATGTGATGCACTTACCTCTGCTATAATGTTGCTCGATTAGAGGGCAGAATGTGGAGGCACAATTAATGAGTCTTTGTCGTTATGGAGACCCTGAAATTTTTCCATTTTTTTTACAAAGTTGTTTCAACTTGTGCATGGATTTAAAGGACATTATTCTTGAGAAGATTAACTATCTATTGTATATACCTGCTGCAACCCTGACTCAACACATAGATGTTTGAAATGGGATCTAGCCAGCAACAATGCTTAGAGGCTTTTAGGAAATTGCAAGGTCACCCTGCAGTGTCCTGCCGAAAACGACACCGACAGCTCGAGACCATCAAGAGATGATGAAGCTACTTTGCGTGAACGGAGAAGAGCCTTTAGCAACCTTCATTACTGTGCAGTTGGCAATAAGGTTCTACAACTGGTCACTGGAGAAAACAGCGACCCACATTGCCCGAGCCCAGGAAGGCAGAGCTCTACAGATCCTCATAGACCCTCAGTCACAGGAGTGGTTCAGTTGGCGGTACATTAAAAGAGCAGCGTTTGGGTTACCATATTCATCCTGAAGATTCCCGGGACCAGCTATTCAACTGTCAGAGGAGAGGGGAGAGAGGATATCTAGATCTTGGATATCTAGATCTCCAGGTCAATGCACAGCAAGGATGCCCCACCTTGTGCAGGAAGAGCTGGCCGAGGCCTCCAGCCGGCACGACTTAAAGACCACGTCTCTCTTGGAGGCCTTGTATGGTGCCCTCAACGAAGCAGAGTGGGTGGAACACATTCTGGGAGCAGGAGGACGCACTCCCAGTGTGAGACAATCAGCCCATTGAACCGACTACGCTGTGAGCGACAATGAGAGGGGAACACTTTCAAGGCCTCGAGTGCACTCCTGTAACCACCATGACATTATTATTAATGCAATGGTGTGTTTTTATCACATTATATTCTAATATATTCTAATACTCAACAGAAACTATTGGAAATATGAACAGCTTCCTTCACTGATAGGTGGTTGTGTTTAATGAAACTGCTACGAAGTCTGCAAATGGCATGTGGTAAAGTTAAATAATGATTACATGTTTTATTTTTTTTAAACAGAAAAACATCCAGACATTGTCATGATTTTTTTTTGCTCTTGCTTCAAGTTGGAGAATGGATCAGCCTAATTTGGTACATGAGTCCAGTAATACCAACACAGCATTGTAGAAAATAATTGGAATTTATTGCTGTATCGTTATTATGCATAGCCCCATTGTATTTCAAATATTATGCAGCATATTTCTGTCTCAATAGCAGCTAGAGAAATAAAAGCTAAATAGAGAATGGAAAAAAAAAATGCATTAAGGCTGTTTCCCAAAAGTCCACATCGGCTCATTAATCTGGAGACATGACAATGTCCTCAGACAGCTCAGAACTATAGGCAAAGCCTTGGACTGTTAGGCAACCAAGAGAACGGGAAAAAACATTCTCAGTTCTCAGAGGTATGAATAATGTTTTCAATTATTCATTGATAGACTCAGCAGTTACAATGTTGTGGCACCATATTTTATATGTTTTACACATGATAATCATCTATACACAGAGTAGCGCTGAAGGGAAATTGAACAAATATGTGCTAAAATAGTGATAAATCTGAAAAAATGAAAGGTATGGAGCAGTGACATAAAATTTTTGATGACTGATGAGATCGGCAGTAGACATATGTATTTATGAGTCTGAAGTTTGGCATGGTCAAAGTTACATAGGAAATGCATTTACTTGTAATCATGTCCAGCGTGAAGAGAGAAAAGACACTCCATGTTTACACTGCCCCCACTCCATGCACACACAGGCAAATACAAACACACGCACGCACACAAGCATGTACATGCGCGTGCGCACACAGACATAAATAATATTTTATTGTACTAGTTTAACTCATTAAATTCCAGCATCCCCCACGACCCTGACTGCAGGATAAGTGGCAGATGATGGATGGATGGATGGACAATTAAACTTCTTATGTCATTTTTTTGTAATTTTACAGTGAAACTACGACGTAATATCAAATACTTGAGTATACATAAACACTCAGAGATACTTTTGATGGACTAAATGTTTTGGTGGTGAGTCCCAGCATCATGTTAGCCCCCACAAGCTAACAGAATCTGTTGCCATGGTATCAGTGTCTCCAAGGAGAGTGTTGACAGCAAATCAAAAGAACAGGAGTTCATTTGCAGGTCAAAACACAGTCTGCTAATAACAGGATGGATTGTGATGTCAAATTAAAATATTTTTAGGTTATAAAGGTGATAAAAATACCAGTTGGCAACAGCAGCATGAGGGAGTCATTTTGGCCGAGATGGTTAACTTACTTACAGAGATTCTGTGTCATCATCATTGGTTGACAACAACTGTGTTGATTAGAAGCCTTGTAGAAATATATCAAATAAACCAAGTTTTACATGAATAGATTAAATACAACAAGAAAAATAAGTTTTCATTTTCATTCTTTCATGATATTCATGTTGTCATGACTCCACAAACTGATGTGTTTTCATGTGTTTTTGCCCTCCACTCTGAGCGTCCTTGAATACATGTATGCATGTAAGTGTGTCTATGTGTGTGGCCACTAGATGGGAGAGTGCAGCTTTACATTTTTGATAACTGAGTATCGTATCCAGGTGTGTTAGCAGTGGAATTTTCCCCGTTTGATTCATTTTATCCGGAAATGTACCAGAAACACCAAAAAGTCACTGATAGGAACTGCAGAACTTGCAGGCAAAAGACAAATTCAGGGCTTGACATCCAGCTAGTTCTCCCTTACCTCAAGCACGTTCTAATGTGTCACTCTCTCTCCAACCTTTTTCTCTCTGCTGCTTGGCCTTTTCTGCCTCTGGTGTTCTCACACCAATGTAAGACTGAGAGAGAAAGAGAGAGAGAGAGCAGGAGAGAGCGAGAGGGAGAGAAAGAGAGAACATTCATTACTAGGGTACACAGTGCATATTCAAACTGCCATAGGTAAAATCCTCTTCAGAAGTCAGTGATCTCAACACCTGCCCGTGGCTGATATGAGTATGAGTGTGTGTATGTGTGTGTGTGTGTGTGTGTGTGCGTGCGTGCGTGCGTGCGTGCACTAGTCAGTGTGTCTTTGTGTGTGTGCCTTTGAGAGGACCACTCTCACTGACGGCTTACAGGGAGACAGAATGAGGACGTTACAGGTGAGTGAGTTTGCTCAAACTGACAAGTGCGTGTGCACACACGCACATATATATACATTCTCACATACATGAAATCATACCTCTGACACTTATATTCTCAATTTCTGTGTTGTCCATACACACACACACACACACACACACACACACACACACACACACAGACATAGCTCTTTGGGTGCCAGCTGGGTTCTCTGCAGCAGCACTATCACACATGAATAACCAGGGCTTCAGCTCTGCTCTACAGCATTGACTATTCAATATCTGACAGAGCACCTTAAGGTGTGTGTGTGTATGACAGAAAAAAAAACCATGGTGAGTGGTATCAAGGGCATATTAGGGAGGGGTAGCGCAGTAGCAGATTGATGAGCAATGATACGATGCGTTATTGATCAGGTAAGGCTGACTAACTTTGCTCCCCTTCTCCTCCATTGAATGCCAGAGGTCAAGTTCAGCGAGGAAGACTAGTGTTATATTCACAAAATCAGATACTATGGTTTCCCGGCTGCAATGGGATAGGGCAATTAAGGTAACCTTTGTTTATTAGCAAAGCTTTGTCCAAAGCATCTGACTTTGAAATATTATCTTTTCTATACGGTGGCACAGTGGTTAGTACTGCAGCCTCACAGGACCCTGGCTCAATTCCAACAGGGAACCATTCTGTGTGGAGTTTGCATGCTCTCCCCGTGTCTGCGTGGGTTTCCTGCTGTGACCCTGCGATTGACTGGCGACCAGTCCAGGGTGTACCCAGCCTCTCGCCCGATGACAGCTGGGATAGGCTCCAGCATCCCCCGTGACCCTGAGTGCAGGATAAGCGGCAGATGATGGATGGATAGATGTATGTATGTTTTAGTATTATCGGTGGGCCATTTTGCTGACTACATATGTCCTGGTGTTGCTCTGTTTTGTGTATCATCTTGCATTAAGAGTTTGCAGTCTCAGTTAAGTAAATCTGTGAAAATAAAACACACAGAAGTGGATAAAGTTGACAACACATCCCAATCCAAAAGTAGTTCAAAAGCATGAAAATTCCTTCTTCATCGATGGACCAAGTTAGAATTTAAGCTTTTGCTGACTGTTTTCAAGGTTGGCCGGGGGCTTACAAAGCCTGAGACTTGAAGACCCCCAACCTGAAAAGAATGACAAAATACCTAACACCATCAGACTTGACCAAAAATACATTTTATCTTCTATATAATCAATGCTATTCATCAATGGGAAAGTGAAAACATGTTAAGACTCTTTGGACTGGTATATTTTGGACAAGATTCAAGAACAAAAAGTCTAAACATAACAAAAAAAGAACATCCTCCTGTCTTGGATAGCTATGCTATACCTGATGCACTTTTGTACTTTCATTCATGAAACCTCAACTACAGCTGGGTCCTCAATCGTAATCTATTTTTGAAAAGTACTATATGTGCTTCTGCTCCCATTTCAGTCAAATTATTTAGTAGATTTATAAATCGAGCTGCATGGTGCTGTGTCATCCATCATAAATTTAAATTTATCTTGAATCTTCTCTACTTTAATGTTTTTGTTTTTCTTAGACTTTGCTTTATGCGAAAATAGAATATATTAATTTTAAAATGCATTACTTCACAGCAGGGACTTAAACAGCCGAACACTGCTGTGTTAAAGCAGATGCATTACACTCATGGTGCTATATTTTACGTCATTTTAATCAACATCCTGTTCATAATCGTTTCAAAAAAAGGCAGCCTTGAAAAGAACAGAAGATTTTGGGCAGCATGAAAAATAACCTTTCATGAACTGGCCATCCTTGTTTGAAAAATAAGTTAAAAAAAAAGATTCATAAATAAAAACAAAATAAAAAAATTAATAAAAATAAAAATAAAATAAGATCACATGTTCCTCTTATATTTTAAACTGACCCTTTGTTTCCAAGTGATGACTCAGAAGCAGCTTTTTAAGGACTGATATGGGTTGTTCAAAATTAATACTCCTGCTGAGCCCTTCGTAGAGTTTTTGTCTGGATCATCAACCGTATTAATCAGCTCTGTTCAGCCTTAGTATGTTGTGAACGAAATCTTGGCAAGATGAAATAGCAACATCCTGCCACTTCCCGCAGGTGTAAATGAACCATGATAACACCCTTGTCAAACAGTATAGTGAGTATCTTGCCGTTGGGTGACTTCATGACATATGTTTTCTTCCCTGTGCTGTGCCAGCAGATGCAGCCAAAATTTGGTTTTATGGTGTTTATAAATGGTCCCCCCTTGTTGAGAAATTAGATGATCAAATGCGGTCCAATTTTTAAGCAACACTGAACAATTTCAGTTAAATTGGACACATATTATGAAATAAAACTATTAAACAGTTTTTGACCAGGTGGAATACAAAGAAGTTGTAAAAAACGTGGAACACGGAGCAGTTTAACAGTGCAACATTGGGGTCAGAAGTGAATATCGGGGCCTAAATACAATAAATCTGAGTCTCAGCAAAATACTGAAAATGTCTTTGCTGTTACATATGTGTCTGATATTTAATATGCAATGCTGCATTTCATTTTGGATTAAGGAATTGATATAATTATGTGGTAGGGGATAAAGTTGTTCAAAGAAAAAAAAACTTTTAAACTGTGAGAGCTCATTTTGCCTTGCTTGCATATTTTGCTTTTTGCTCATAATTTCCTTTTGATTTGATTATTTCCAGTTCTCCAGAAAGTGAGAGATGTCTCATGCAAATATATGCATATACAAAATCTTTTAAGATGTGTGGCGCTTAGAGTTTTAAAACAAGATAACAGCGAGCAGCCCAAATTATTTGAACTTAAGCTTGTCCTCGAGCAGGGCTCAAATTTCTGCTGCCAGCTATTGCAGACACATCTGACAGACGGCTGTAAGCTAATTTAATTTTGCTCAAAATTTAATTGAATTTTCAAATGTTTTTTTAAGGTCATGTGTCTTATTTGCCATTATTTTTCATTACTCTAAAAATGGATCTCAAGTATTCTACTTTCACTGAGAAATAATATGGCTGCAGCAACAAGTCACATCGTGCCATTGATTTCCAACCGTTCAACTACACACACATGCAAATGCATGCACGCAAACATATGCATGCATACATGCACATACATACGCACACGCGTGCACACACACAGACAGACACAGACACAAACACACACACACACACACACACAGACAGACACACACACACACATACACACAAGCACTGTTCTATTCCTCATCCACAGGCCTGACCTCTCTGTCTTTGTTGCTTTTCAGGTGAATGCATTAAGTCCTTAAGGTCTATCTTTGCCACAGTGACTCAGTGGAACCGCACTTTTTCTTAAGCACCAATTGATTTCACGCTTTAATCTTCTGTGCAAAGAATCCACAGACTCTGCATCTGGTCCCCACTATGGCTGTGTCACCTTCATTTCCCAGGCACTTTGCTTGGTCTCTTTCCTTCCCTCCATCAAGTCCTGTCTTGTTGAATGCTGACATCAACCTGCATGCATGTGTCGATGTGTGCGTGTGTGTTTGTGTGTAAATATACACACATGAACAAACATGCAACTCACAGTGTCTTTGGAGGGGTATTATTGTTAAATGGGCAGTGTGGTGTGAGAGTAAGTAGGGCAGAAAACTGGAAGAAAAGTGGTGAAACAGTGCCATAGGCATCTGCAGGGTGGAGCAGGCCAGTTTCTAGGAAGGCTGTACGAAGGAAAATTGAAGAGCTATTTTCATGCCACATTAAGTTACATCAGCCCTCCGCGGTGGGACTATGCTCAAACAGAGGTTTGCCTCTATTGTCCAGGCTAATCATCAACGCAATGGAGCTATTACCCAGGACTACATTTCACAGGCTTAACCTAGACAGCATCAAAGAAGCTCAAATGAGGGAGGGAGGAAGGATGAAGAGACATGAATTCCAATGGATTCTAACAAATAAATCTACTTCAAGTTTCACCTAATTCACCTAATACGCCTTGGGTTCAGTTCAATCTTAGAATGGGACTGGGTGACACAAAAACGAAACAAAACTTTAATACAAAATGTGATTTCCATTAGCTTGTCTTTGATGTCCATCCATCGCTATCAACATGACAATGGAGGCTGGTGGGTTTAGGAGCCCCGTATTTGTATTACATCTTTATATTAATATCAGCACCTCTCTAGCCTATAGCAGTCCCTGCAGGGCCACACAGTAAAATACTAAGCTCCTGTCACATTTAGACATGTTTATCTTTGCCAAGCTGTGTGAGTACATATGCAACAGAGTATGTGAAGGTTGTCATTATCAATATAAATGCACCTGATATCAGACACATTATCATACAACTTGTTCCAACATGCCTGTCAATCAAATGCCCAGCAGATGTGTCTGTCTGGTTATGTAATGGCATCAAGATCTTGTCAACAATAATACATCATTGCAAACTATCTTTTAAGAAAACAACAACCTGAATTTAGAGAGTGTTTACATGGTCCCATCCCTAACATATATCCCTCAATATATTTTGTGTCACAGAGTAGGTTTAACAGTTATTGTTGTCATGGTGCACAATACATACTGACTTTAACAACTGAAATAGACCTTTTGTTTAGCATTTTAGGTGCCTTGATATTGTTTCTTATGCCTTAAAAAGAAAAAAATACACATTATCTGAAATATATTTGACAGGACTTGCAAAAGTACATTTTTAAAGTGGGTAAAGCATCCAATGTTTGTAATGATACAGTCCATTGATTGTCACTTAGAATTGATAATTTCAACATTGAAAAAAAATTAGACATGAGCAAAGTAGCAAAGGTTTTATTACCTGGAGTTAATAGGTCTGATATTTATATATGGTCATATATTTCTGTGGAGAAGTGACAAGATTCACACTGGTTGTGGAATTTAAAAAAAGAAATGATATAAACATATAATTCATGTTTGTGGAGTTGGATCAGCTTGAACCTGATACATTTACACACATAAAAACAAGGACTGACTCTTGCAAATGAAATAAAAGACTGGGTTAAACTTTATCCAGCAAAAATAATCTTGGACACACATGTATTTGATTGCAAAGAGTCTTTTATTTTTCTTTGTGTTCAAGTACGGTCCTCTCTCAGCAGGGTCAACTAAGAAGCATGAACACACAATAACACAACTCGCACCAGAGCCTGAGCACTTTCAGGTGGGATTTCTCTTCTTGTCTTGAGTGGGTGGGGGGTGGGATCAGCAGTTTTCACGTTTAGGTCATGTGAACAAGAGTCCTGTTGTACACCACATAATAACTTTTCTCTGCGAACATTTGTTGCTTTTAGTGACACTGACATCTGCACATAAAAATTATATTTATATATATATTTATATTTATATTCATATATTTATAGATTTTTCATTCTATATTAACAATTCATTCTAAGGTTTTTTACCTTGGTTTTTCATGTAAAATTGGACAAACTGTCAGTAGGAATGCCTGGTTTGGACATTGATTTATACAGGAATGCACACCCACATACACACAACAGAGGCACACACACTACTACACACATGCATGCATAAATACGCTCCCTCAAGTTAACATGTTCGCGTATACACACACGCATACACATACGCGCACACATACACACACACACACACACAGGCCACACATTCTACTATCTACATGCATACGCGCACGCACAAACGTCCACCCACACACATGTCCACATGTGCCCAGCCAACACAGAGAGGCAGGTCTGTACTGTACATCTATGGGGGGGTGATGTTACCCATAATCCCCAGTGATGGTATTTCTTCACCTGAAAACACAACAAAATTAATGTTACAAATAACAAAGGGAGTCATACAGTCAGTGTCTGTAAACTTCTACAGAATGTCCCTTTAGAGTTCTCCAGGACTGGTCCACAAAGTGTCAAAGTTTGGCACAAGGTCATGTATTTTTTTTTCTTCTTCTTGGGTATACACTAAGTTGTTCAATATTCATGGTGGATCTTGCTTTGACAGACCAGTTTTTTATGCAAATGTAAAGATGAGAAACCACTAAAAGTTGACATGAGTTGACATGGTCAAACATATCACCTCTCTGAAAACGAAAAGACAACCCTTTCCAAATTCAGTGTGCTTTAAATGAACACATGTATTTCTTAGGAAGTGAAAAAGCACTTCTGTTGACAGGGACACTGGAGCTGGATGCTGTCAGCCTGATGTTGTGGCAGTCTACAACTACTGTTGATGTTTGTGCAATTCCACAACTATATTATCCGGATGGCAAAAACACAATAAAAAAAATACTAATACTGCAGGGCAAAGTAAAGGTGTCCACTGATATCCGATATCTGTCTGCTCTGCTTCTTGTGTTTTTCTTTCACTTATTTTTGTTGCTTTTGTTGTTTTTCAGTCAGTAGTCAGTCCTGGGGAAAAAAATAATCAAAAAACATGTGTAATATACACACTATATCATCTATGAACTGTGTACAGAAAATAACAATGTTTCAAAAATTTATAAAAGTAAAAAATAAAGAAAACATGTAAAGAATGATGAGTCTCTCAGATGACTTTCCTTAAAAACTAATTCAGAGGCCTCTGAAGGCATCAAGGCCATTGAAAAAAAAGAAGGTTGGGGAAACAAGCAGTGCTACGTTTGTCACTTAGATAATATGATAAAGATCCATTTCTTTCTCTGTATCAGACGTGCTTTCATCTTTCTGAGCTTTTATAACTCCTGACCTTCTCAAGATCCCTCATGCCAGTCTTTGGCTCTCTTCCTATCCTCTAAGCACCTTAAACAAAAGGTCAAGCCACTTCCTTTTCCTGTGGAGTGAAACCTCTCACTCATCTGATCCCCATTATTCCTTGATTCCATCTTTCTCCTCCTCTTCATGCCTCTTCATGCTATCCCCTGACTCGTTTTCTTACGCTCTCCAATTCTGTGTCCACTACTCTAGAAATCTCTCAAATAAGCCTTTTCATAAGGAGTTCCACATGCTTCTTATCTACTCACCATTGCAATGGAGTTGAGGCTGACGAAATAAAATGATCTGAAAAAAAGGATAACGTCGGCATGCACATGCAGTCTGTTTGTCACTCTACCTCAATTCACTTCATATTCTCACTTCTTCTGTCTTCCCTTTATTTAATAGAATACAAGACTCCTTTCCAAAATGCCAATTGCTATAATCCTGTGCTGATCAGCTATTGACTGCTTGTAAAAATAATCCCTTACACACACACGCACACACTGATGCTCTTTGCCCCTCGCCAAAACTGTCCTAGCGTGACTAAACCCAAGAATCTGGTGAGGCTGGGTAGTGGCTGGTCTCATAGTTCAGTTCGCTGTAAGGCCGGGAGGCTGAGTAGAAATCGACATAGTTGCCAGTGGACTTTAGGCCCAGGTGCATGCGCAGGTCTTCACGTGGGTCCCGAGGGGGTCCGGCGGTGCTCGGAGGTTGCTGGGGTTGGGCCTGGGTAGGAGCCTGTGTTTGGACCTGTGGCTGAGGCTGAGATGGAGGAGAGGGGGGTACCTGTTCCTCATAGTAGGGCTCATCAAAGTTCCGGCTCTGGCTGTGAGGGGGAGGCTGTGGAGGCAGAGGCTGGGGAAATGAGGGAGGTGGAGGGTAGGGGTCATAGTCTTTTAGCACACCTGTTGGTGGACTGTCCTGCTGTGGCTGATGGGGCACAATACAGGGCTGTACTGGAACCTGGTGAGGAAGGAGTGGAAGTGGAGAGGGGGTGGGGGTGATGGAATAGATTAGAGTCACAGAAATGTAAGTGTTGCGGGCAACATGAAAAGTATGGGAAAAAATGAAGAGATAGGGAGTGGAATGTAGAGGGAGGTCACAGAAGAGGAGGATTTTAAGGGGAACAGTAAAATGTTCTAAAATGAATGATTTGAAAAGGGACTCATGCTGCAGGTTCTCTTATATGCAGGAAGTGGACAAACCATCTTCAACCATACCTGAGTGTGTGTGTGTATGAGTGTGTCTATTGCTGTGGGAGCTTACACTTGACTGTGTAGGAATATTAAGTTGAGTAAAACCGATATTTCATAAAGCTGACCTAAACCTGCATCACCATCTTGAGATTAAACATGATATTGAAAAAAAAGGCCAGAAAAAACAAAGAATTTACCTGTCAAAGAAAGGCTTGCATTTGCATTTGTAAGTAGATATAATTTCAAGAACTAGTAGTCAAGCATAATATGCATGATTTTTAAAAATATTTTTATTCATTTGAAGTCACCTCCTAATAACATGGCCAAGACAATCAAGACAAACTTGTGTCTTATCTAAACTTTATTCAGTGAGCAGGCATTTAGAAAGTTGCTTGCTTGTCATTCGATGGACCAATGTGAGAATGCATAAATTCAGACTCTGTATTAATCAGCATAGTGATTCAGTTATTTCTGCATCTTTTTGGTCCATTTCATGCAATGAAATAACAGCAAAATCTAATTTGGAAGCAGCAGTAATTCAGACAGATGTGAAACTCACCGGACTCTCCTGATATTCATAGTGAATCACTTTTCACATCAGTTTCACATCAATTTAACAGCCTACAGGTGACATCAGAGACCCAGACAAGAAGGCGATGAATTTAGATAATGATATTAAATTAAAAAAACTACCATAGAGAAGTTATAGCTGGCTATATTTAGTAGTTTAATTAACAGAAAACAATCTATTTTGTAGTTCCATCCATCCGTCTGACACTTATCCTGTACTCAGGGGCACAGAAGCCTATCCCAGCTGTCATCGGGCAAGAGGCAGGGTACACCCTGGATGGGTCGCCAGTCAATTGCTGGGTCGCCAGTCAATTGCAGGGCCACATATACAAACTCATATAGACTCACTCATTTGGGGCAATTTTCCCAATTAACCTACTGTTGGAGGAAACTGGAGAAACCACGCAGACACAGGGAGAACGTGTAAACTCTACACAGAAAGGTCCCCTTGGTAGAATCAAACCAGGGTCCTTGATGCTGTGAGGATAAAAGGGAAACCACTGCGCCACCGTGCCGCCATCTTTTACCTCCATCAGGGTAAAACATATTCAGGTGTAACTGATCTACTAACAAAAATATTAACCAGTAGACTGTAGTTAGTGGGTTATTGACCCATTAATCAGACTTTTTCAAATTTGACGCCTCGCCTTGCTCTTACTAACACATGACAATGGTGTGTGTGAAGGGATTTTGGTATTGATTGTAAATGTATGAAAACTATTGTGCAGGTAACTCACCTGGTTTGGCTTGATGTCATCATTAGCATTCAGATAAGAATTTCGGAACAATGTTGAAGTCCCACAGGATACTTGAACTGGATGGACAGATGATAAGACTGTCATTTAGTAATTCTTTAAATCCCCATAAAGTTTTTTCTGGACGGCCAGGCAACATATTGTGTTTTTCTTTACATATAACAGACACATACATACACACATAGCTCTTAAAATAATTGAAAATAAAATAAAATTGTAAAATAAAAACAGACTTTGGTTTTTTTCAAGTTAAGGGCAGATAAGATGCAAACAAAAAACGGAAAAGGCAGAACGAAGAAACACCATTACAACAAAGGGAAGGAAACAGAAAATCTGTGTGGGCAGGAGGTACAAAAAAGACAAAGGGGAAGACAAGAGGGAAGTTACTAAAAGATAAAAATGTAAATAAGGAGAAAAAGACAGACCTGAAGGAGGATGAAAAAAAGAATCATTCAATTATTTTCTTTATTTCCCTCACATTTTTTCACACATACACACACCTGACATGCCATCTTTCCGGGATGCGTGCTCTCCTTTGTTGCTATGGAAACCAGCATTGGTTGCTGTTGAATCATAGTCCATCTTGCGTTCCTTTAGACTCATCATCTCTCTGGGAGAGGCTGGAGCGCTTGCTGCACACATTGCATACAAGTAAACGAAAAATGTATCAAAACACACACGCAAGCACACACGCAAACACACAGGTGCGCACACACAGGTGGATACAGATATAATGAGAATTAAATCCAGAACAGCATGAGTCTTGAAACTGCAACCTTACAGCTTTAGTGTATGTGAGTCTTGGATCTTTGAAGATGCACACAGTCATTATTTATCATTGAACTCATCAGCATAGAGTCACAGACAGCATTTAAAAAGTCCTCTTGGAGTTCACTTGCACCTTTGCCAATTCATGTCATATTTCTGAAACTTTGGGTGCACTTTCTTTTCAGTCTAACAGCCTCTTTCTGTTTGGTTTAAAAGTTGGATATCATCTACCACAAAGACTTGACCGGTTTGCCTAGATCTATAAAACTATCAGCCTCTATTGCAAGCTGAACATATAAAGTAATGATAACTGTCTTGTCATGTGATAAATGCAATATATTTCACCTGCTACAGATGCACAGCCTTCTAAATGTCATCATTAATAATACCGATCACCATGTGTAGAGAATCAATCATCCTACTTAACAAACCTTTACCTTCAGAATTACATCACATTCTAACACTACAAAACGTAAAAAAAATCTATCTTGGAAAATGTTGATTATTTACCACTCAATTATTCCGTGATGGTGTAGTTTTGCTAAAAACTTGGTTTGGGGCTATAGTCACCTTATCCCTAAAATTTGATTGCCTCCTTCGCCCTTGGTTGAATCTGCCACCACTCAGGCTGGAGTAGAATTGATTTTGAGACGTATCTCAACAAATGAGTTAGAAAATGGAGAAAACAACTGATAGAAGAAGGATAGAGAGTATTCATTTAATTGACAAAGGGGTCTTAGTAGAATATGACATTTGACAAGGAAAGGTCACGGCCCATTCAAAACTCACATTTATTTAATTTGTCCCATGTCCTCAAGTTTTCACTTTATTCCCATAAGAAGAACAGTTTTACACTCTTTAATGCATCACTGCACTTACACCTGCCTGTAAAGGCAAGGACAGACCCGGACACATACCGTACATACATCATTTTATAAGCAATGTCTCTTTTTTCCATGCACATACTCGTGTCAGTGTAATCCCTTATAAAGCAGCCTTATAGTGCTTACTCAGCCTCTGCTATCTTCACATATTGAATTGCCAGAATCCTACCTGTGTATCAGCAGCTCTGGCCTGCTCAGCAAACATTTCTGCAGCTACCCACCATACATATCGTATATAAATAGACTACTTTTGAGCTCTACGATCAGAACTGAAGGACATTATAAAAATATGCTCCCTGGACCCGTTCAACCCCAACTTTCAGAATTACAACCACTGTGCAACTCTGATATCCTGAAGCAAATAGTTGTAATTATTTGATTCACAATGTACAGGACAGAATCTCACAAAGGTGCACTGTTGTAAGAACATATCTTATATTCTGGACAAAGAAATATTCAACAGTCCATCTTTTATCTATTAAAAATATATTTTTCCTGTTATTGGCCGTTCTTATATAATGTACAGAAGTGCATATACTAATACATATGTCTAACCAAATTGGATTAAGGCCTTTTAAATTATATCCTGAGGGCCTTACAAATCTATTTTTATCACTTTGAATACAAAAAGGGCACATTGTATGCAATAACCTCTTTTATTTTTATTTTAAAAAGCAGCAGCACTGTTAGTCTAGTGTTTCCTGCATTTAAACAGGATGAACAGGACATTAACACTGAAAAAATGCCTAGAGAGAACGGCAGATAGAGAGTGAAGTGACTAAAATTACAAATGTTTGATATAGCAAAAGAAAAATAAACAAAGAGAGAGCTTTTGTGACACTTTGAGACATTGGATTTCTAATCCATTTAATTTGACACTTCTGCAGCAGATTCCATTAAACTTAATGCTAAGACTTATCACAGACACCCCTTAGAGATTCTGCCATCACTATGGTTACAGTGGGGATCTGTTTTTACCTGCTGGGTATGAGAACCTGGGAGACTCGTTCTATCAGCTCAAACCACAGCAGGACCCTGTGGGGGCTTTGATGGACGCAAAGGTCTCTTTCTCCCTCTGTCCCTCTTCCATGCTCATAGCCTGTAGCCTCGCCCACAGCCCCCTACCTCTAACGGTCTTGCCATACTCTCCAAACTCACTCTCCTTCATCCAATGTGTCTGCATGCCCTCATTACTCCTCCTCCTTTGATCTGTCTCTAAGGGGCTGAATCACTGGGTATGCAAAGAGGTGATATAGATACATGTTGGTGTGTTCGTGCCTGTTGATGCAGCTTGTAAAGAGTGAGACATTTAAGGCAAGGTGAGAAGAAAGAAGAATCACTGAAAAGAGGAGGAGGAGATGAAATGAGTGAATGTGAATTGGTAGAAGATGAGATGGAACACAAACGTGGAAGTGCAGATGGAGTAGGTGAAAAGGTGGGAGCCTTTATTTGACAATATACCCCATCTTCACTAATGTACTCCAGATATTTATATCTTTCACCATGATTTAAGAACTCTTTATTTTCCAATGTCACTGGCCAAAGTCAAATCCTCATCCCTTAGTTCCTCCCTGCATTAACCAACCTCTAATCCTTAATTCTTCTTACCTTTTTGCTTTTACTCTTTTGTCTTCCACTCTGTTTATCTCATCCCTCTCTATTTTCCTGTCTTCTATCTAATACACACACCTCACATGCCCACACAAACAAAACAAACACACACACATGTTTCTCTCTGTTTTTGCTGGGTCCTTGAAGACCTCTTTAAGCCAGGAGGAAGGAAAAATACTTTTCTGCCTCATCAGCTTACTAAGCTCGACAGTGGAGGGGAGCACAGCTAAAGGCTTCTAGGACTGATGCTAACAGCTAATGCTAATACCCCCTTTGCAATACATGAAAGCTAACGATAATAATACTCTCAAGCATGAAAATCTGTGGGAGGCCAGCAGCGATGCCAACAGCTTTTTAACCCTCTCTTAAAGCCTGATTATCTGGTAAATGCTAATGTCTAAATTGTAGATCATCAGAATCTTTGTGCTTCTGTACTTGGTCTGTCCTTGGGTCCAACAATACTGTATCTACATTCACCCAGTGTATATATTTTACTGTTGTAACAGTATCAATTTAAACTCGATTTCTCTTTTTTCTCTGTCAATTGAACATGAAACAAAATAGGGAGAGTTGGCAGAGACATTAAAAAGAAAACTGAAACTGAATACCTAATTTACATTTCCAAAATATGTTAATATTGCATATCCTGGCAACTCACTTGACAAATAAAATCAAATAAAAACTTCAACAAGCATAAAGTAACTTTACTTAGACCTTGAATTATATTTGAGTTCAGTTTTAGTTTCATAAATGACAGTTTACAGTTTCTTTGCTCCATTTTTTTATACTTTTGGAAGTGAACTTTAAGTCCAGAAAGATCTTTGCAAACCTGCTGTCCACCTTTGTGAGCTTGCATAGATTTGCATTTAATTTCAGATTTAAATCAATCCGTTGCATTTTTCAAATGTTGCTTACCAGAGCGGTTATTTGGAGATGTCCTGATGGGTGAGACGGAGGGAGTTCGTGATGAGGAGTAGGGCCTCTGTCTGTCTCTCTCTATCGTTGAAGCAGAGCCCACAAAGTGATACTGTGAATAGCCATCCTGGATTAAAAAAAAACATGCAATAAAAAAGAATGAAAAACCATTGAACAGCTGTACAAATAAAATAAAAAATTTAGTGATTGAGTCATGAACCGATTGATTGGTTGTCTCAGGAAGAGGCCCAGGAAGAGCATGCCACCCTAATACTTTCATAAATATAAATACAACTATACATATGAATACCTTGTAGATTGATAGATAAATATCTAGATAGATACATACATTCATACAGATAAATTACTGCAGTACCTTTTTGAAGGACACTTGTATACCGTCAAACTGTATGGTAAGGTAATATATGAGGCAAGAAGACTTCAGTTGTTTTCTATGTGATTGTATTTTTTATAATACCATTCCATTCTGTGATAGTCAGGTAAAAACACAGCTTGACAGACGGTGACGAACCCCCAGCAACAACACAATATTGACTGCCCACCAAAACTCAAATCAACACATTTGCATCAAACCCGAGCTTGGTGACTATCCTTTTGTTCTTGCAGGAAAAAAAACAAAACAACAACGAATAACTCCACAACCATAATTACTGCCAAGCCAATGACTGTGTATTAGTTTAGCAGTGATTGGACCAAAGCGCTTTTCATAAAAGTCGATTATGACAGTCAACAACAATCACAGTGCTGGAACCAAATTCAATTTAGCATTATAATTGGGCAACTCTGAATGCAAATCACAAGCAGATGATAAAATATAATGGAGACATGTTCCCTCATAGCTTTGGTGTCTGGGGCTTTCGGCTCACGAGAAGGGAACTCGTTGCATTATGGCGAAAGAGGGTACAACAAGAAAGAGGAATTGCTTGAGCACAGGAAGAGAATAAGCTTACCAAAGGACCAAGGAGATGTGGCAGACAGTAGAGGGGGGAACACAGAGAGGGTAGAGGGTAAGAGAGACAAAGGATGACAGGAGGTAACAAGAACAGGGAGGAGGATAGAGAGTAATGACAGGAGAGTAAGATAGCAAGGGGAGGGGACAGATAATGATAGAGAGAAACAGATGACGTGGTAGAGAGAGCGTTATTCATTTCCTGACACAACAATGAGGACTATGAGAGAACTGGAACTTTTGGCACATAAGAGTTAAAAGATGTATTGTCAGTCTTCCATATTTACCACCGTCAGTGGCACTGCCTTAATCCATAATTTCTAAAGACCTCTCACTTATTGTTGCACACATTTTTACTCTTTTTGGATCTTGTTATAGACCATGTATGTACCGAGTACATTCATTTGCAAGGATAATAAAAACATGGTCAGATAACTAGTATTAGACATGAAATGTACAAAATTGGATATTATGGCATTACGTTAAACATTCTCTACTACAGTCTCTGACAACCGAAGTGGCCAAGACACAAAAAAAACAACTCAATGCTCGGTACCTGTGTGAGGATGGAATTGACAAAATTTTGTAGCCTATCAATGCTTCCCAGCAGAGAACACAAGAAACTGACTGCTTTATTGGTCAAGGGCAAATAAACACTGATAATTTGATGTATGTATTTTACAATAAGATAAATCAAATATGACTGCCCACCCTACGAAAAAACCCAAAAGTGTTCATTATTTAAAAAATGGTTGGTTTTTATCCTAATTAAGGTCCCTCTGATCCAAGACAAGCTGGAAAACCAACAAGCCAGCAAACCAGAAAACCAACCAACAAGATAAACTAACAGAGACTGTGTGAAGCCTGGGTCTCGTCAGTTTTGAATACTGTCTATGACTTATTTTTTTCTTGAGTCAATTTAAGATTGGAAAAAATGGATCATAAACACAGTATTGCTTAGAGCATAAAAAACGCTTGTTATTATTGTTCTTCATTATTGTTACATTGTAAAATTGCTTACGCCAATTATAGTCTTATATGCTTATAGTCATCCTAAAACTTTTGGTAACTTTGTCAAACAGCAAGACTGCAGTGATTTATGATGACACAATGACTGGTTTAGCACCTTTATCATTTACATAAATAAATAGAAAGTGATATTTTTATTTTTTTATGTTTAACCAACCCCTCCTTGAGCTGCCACCTTATCGTGGTGGAGGGGTTTGTTTGTCCCAATAATCCTGGGAGCTATGTTGTCGAGGGCTTCATGCCCCCAGAAGGTTCACCCAAGGCAAACAGGTCCTAGGTGAGGGGCCAGACAAAGTGTGGCTCAGAAGACTCTCATGATGAAAAACAACTTACGACGTAGTTTTCCCCTGCCCAGACGTGGGTCACCAGGGCCCCCCCCTGGAGCCAGGCCCAGGGGTGGGGCTCGATGGCGAGCGCCTGGTGGCCGGAACTGCACCCATGGGGCTCAGCTGGGCATAGCCCAAAAGGACGACATGGGTCCCCCTTCCCCTGGGCTCACCACCCACAGGAAGGGCCAAGGGAGTCGGGTGCAGTGTGAGCCGGATGGTGGTCAGAGGAGGGGACCTTGGCGGTCCGACTCTCAACTGCAGAAGCTGGCTCTAGGGACCTGGAATGTCACCTCTCTGGCGGGGAAAGAGCCTGAGCTGGTGCGGGAGGCTGAGAGATTCCGAAAAGATATACTTGGACTCACCTTGACGCACAGCGTGAGGTCTGGAACCAGGCCTCTCTCCAGTCCTCTCTGGAGTTGCCCCCAGTGAGAGACGCCAGGCAGGAGTGGGCATATTGATTGCCCCCTGAATCGGTGCCTGCACGTTGGGTGTCAACCTGATGGACGAGAGGGGAGCCTCCCTCCGCCTTCGGGTGGGGGGATGGGTTCTGAATGTTGCTTGTGGCTATGCACCCAACAGCAGTTCAGTATACCCATCCTTCTTGGGGTCCCTAGAGGGGCTGCTGGAGAGCGCTCCTTCTGGGGACTCCCTCGTACTACTGGGAAACTTCAACACTCATGTGGGCAACGACGGTGTGACTTGGAAGGGCGTGATTGGGAGGAACGGCCCCCCCTGATCTGAACCCGAGCGGTGCTTTGCTATAGGACTTCTGTGCTTGTTAAGGATTGTCCATAACAAACACCATGTTCAGGCATAAAGGTGTCCATATGTGCACTTGGCACTAAAGCACCTTAGGCTACAGTTCTTTGATCGACCTTGTGGTCATTTCGTCAAACTTGCGGCCGCATGTCCTGGACACTCGGGTGAAGAGGGGTGGAGCTGTCAACTGATTACCACCTGATGGTGAGTTGGCTACGATGGTGGGGGAGGATGCCGGTCAGACCTGGCAGACCCAAACTTAATGTGAGGGTTTGCTGGGAACGCCTGGCAAGAGTCCCCTGTCAGAAGGAGCTTAAACACCTACCTCCGTCAGAGCTACAACCACGTCCTGAGGGAGGTGCGGGACATTGAGTCTGAATGGGCCATGTTTCGCGCTTCCATCGTAGAGGCAGCAGTCCAGAGTTGCAGCCGCAAGGCGGTTGGAGCCTGTCGGGGTGGCAACCCTTGAACCCGCTGGTGGACCCCAGCGGTGAGGGATGCTGTCAAACTGAAGAAGGAATCCTATCAGGCCTTTTTGGCCTGCGGGACTCCAAAGGCAGCTGACAGGTACCAGCAGGCAAAGCGGGATGTGGCTACGGCGGTCGCCGAAGCAAAAACTCGGGCGAGGGAGGAGTTCGGGAAGGCAATGGAAAATGACATACGGTGGGCTTCGAGGACATTCTGGTCCACCATCCAGCATCTCGGGGGGGGGGAGGAGTGCTCCGTCAACAGTGGGGGTGGAGCGCTGTTGACCACAACGTGGGATACTGTAGATCGGGAGCGGGAATACTTCTCAGGCCTCCTCAATCCCGTCAAAACGCCTTCCAATGAGGAAGCATAGCTGAGGGCCCCTGGGGGGGGTCCGCCTATCTCTGGGGCTGAAGTTGCTGAAGTGGTCAAAAAGCTCTTCAGTAGCGGGGCCCTGGGGGAGAATGAGGTCTGCCCTGGGTTCCTCAAGGCTCTGGATGCTGTAGGACTGTCCTGGCTGACATGGTTTTTGTCCTGGTCGTGGAACAGTGGACCAGCTCTATACCCTCAGCAGGATTCTTGAGGGGGCATGGGAGTTTGTCCAACCAGTCTACTGTGTTTTGTGGACTTGGTGAAGGCATTCGACCGTGTCCGGTGGGCAGTCCTGTCGGGGGTGCTCCGGGAATATGGGTAACCGACCCCTGTCATACGGGCTGTTCGGTCCCTGTATGCCCAGAGTTAGAGCTCCGTTCGCATTGCTGGTTGTAAGTCGGACCTGTTTCCGGTGATAGTCGGACTCCGCCAGAGCTGCCCTTTGTCACAGATTCTGTTCATAATCTTTATGGACAGAATTTCTAGGCGCAGCCAGGGCGTCGAGGGGATCTGGTTTGGTGGCCACAGGATCAAGTCTCTTCTTTTGGCAGATGCCGTGGTCCTGTTGGCTCCGTCAGACCATGATCTCCAGCTCTCACTGGAGTGGTTTGCAGCAAAGTGTGAATCGGTCGGGATGAGGATCAGCACCTCCAAAACGAGACCGTGGCGCTCAACCAGGAAACGGGTGGAGTGCCCACTCCGGGTCGGGGAAGAAGTCCTGCCCCTAGTGGAGAACTTCAAGTATCTCGGCGTCTTGATCACGAGTGAGGGAAAGATGGAGCGGGAGATCGACAGGTGGATCGATGCAGCATCTGTGTTGATGCAGACTGCACCGGTCTGTGATGGTGAAGAAGGAGCTGAGCCGTAAGGCGAGGTTCTTAATTTACCAGTCGATCTATGTTCCTCCCCTCACCTATGGTCACAAGCTCTGGGTAGTGACCCAAAGAACGAGATCGCAGATACAAGCGGCCGAAATGAATTTTCTTCGCAGGGTTGCCGGACTCTCCATTAGAGAAAAGGTGAGAAGTTCGGCCATCCAGGAGGAACTCGGATTAGAGCCGCTACTCCTCCGCATAGAGAGGAGTCTGATGAGGTGGCTCGGGCATCTGGTAAGGATGCCTCCTGGACACCTCTCGGAGGTATTCCGGACATGTCCAGGACGCGCTGGAGAGACTATGTCTCCAGGCTGGCCTTGGAGCGCCTTGGGGTCCCCCCAGATCAGCTGGACAATGTGGCTTGGGAGAGGGAAGTCTGGGCCTCCCTGCTCCAGCTGCTGCCCCTGCGACCCGACCACAGATAAGTGGGGGAAGATGGATGGATGGATGTTGGTTTAACCAAATTAGATAACATTTTAAGGCCTGGATTCATCCACATAATCATAAACTTCTAATGGATAGTTCAGCCATGAAACTTGTTTATTTTCACCATCGAAAATGTTAACAACCTGTGCATAATAGCAGCCCCATATTGCAAAAAGCAAAAGCGCTAAAGCAGCTGGTTTACAAAGAAAAGGTCATTGCACTCCAGTCTACCAAAAACAAAACAACAACAAAGTAAGTGGGCAGAGACCTTGAGATGTAGCCTAAACTTTCATAATCCAAATCCGTGAGGGGAAGTCACACCTTGAAAATGAAAATGATACATCAATGAAACAAAGATAATGTTAACTGTATGATGCTATATTATGTATAATCACTTTTTCTGTAATACTAGATAATCATAAGGGTACACAGTCAAATAAATTATGCAATCTGTCTTTGAAATTGCAGCTAGACACTGGAAACAATAAATCATTGCCGTCACTGATATGCCAAAAAAGATACAAACTACAGAAAGCCAAGAACAAGTGTTCCAAATTTAACCAAAACAAAATTGAAATTTTGCAAAAGAAGGACAGTGAAAAGCGGGTAGCTGATGATTGTATCAAAACGTTAATGGGATTGATTGGGACATATAAAGAAAGTCAAGAACATTTTGAGAAATGGGAAGATGAGTTGCCTTGGCTTTGCTCAGCAGGAGCAATTTAGTCAGAAGAAAACTGGTTATAGAATCTTCCAGCTGACCTTCAAAGCCCTCCAGAACTCAGGCCAGATGGATCTGTTTGAGCTCTTTTAGGAAAACTCCCTCCTCAACCATGTGGTCTCTAGCCTCAGCTGCTGTTGGATTCAAGACCATCTTCACCTCACCCCTCAGGGCCTTTGCGAGTGTTTAAGCAGGACTGAAACCCCTTATCGTTGTCTGTTTATTTGAGCTACAACTAGGAAACTAGAAATGTAATGGATTATTATTTTCAAGGAAAAAATACTAACTCTTAATACAGAAATATAAAACATCAAAGAGTGGCTATACATAATACATAACCCTTCCCTCATCTCCTTTCTAAGCAATTTGTCACACTTGATACGTGCATATGATGAGTTTCACCAAGCAGGTGCATGTTTGATAAAATACCACCGCAACATCTCCAAAATGCTGGCTCAAATTATCCTCTCCTCCTCCGAAAAATGTTTGAAAATTAGTTTAATGCGACTAAATTCCAAAGTGGGTTGCTCAAAATATTGACTGACTTGCAAAAAGAACTGACTTTAAGTTTGGACTGTGAAACCGTACTTTTTTTTAAAATTCTATGCCTCATTCACTGCATCTTAGGTAAAAGATTCTTCAAAATTTGACCTGTATTTTAGGTAGTGTTTGTCTTTCTGTAAATCCTTTGTTATATCAGACCCCACTGTAGGAAGAAAGGAAAATTGAAAGTTAACCGGTTGCTAAGTAACCTTCCTGTGTGTAGCAATTATCACTAAATGGCCAGTTAAAGGTCTTCGGGCTAAAAGGGATTTCTGCCCCAAAAAATAGAGTGCATCTGTGCGTTTGTCTAACTGTGCTTGTCCTATACAGAAACGGTTGCATAAAACTAAAAGTGACAGCATAGTGGCATTGTACTAATTCAGCATTTTTTCCTTTCTTATTTACGCGAATATCAATTCGGATTTACTAATAGGAATGCTTCATACCATGATGTGACTATAATTTGTCTCTGGTGTGTTTAGTTCCACTGCAACCCTGTGTCAAATGAAACTGTTGAAAATATGGCAGGAACCATAAAAGCCGTGTCAGTCCAGAGTTCTTTTGACTGTCTTGTTCCTTTTAAAGCTATCGACAATCAACTTTTAGTTTTCAAGAAGAAGTGAATCTGACTCTTTCAATTAATTACATTGCAGAAAGAAAGAAAGCTCACAATCAAACTGTCTAATCACATATTTCAATATAATAGGGAAAACAAAACATTTTGGCACACTGAATGCTGTGTACATGCTACATTATCATCGTAAAAGGGAGATTGTGGCATGATAGCTAAAGGTTTCTGATTTTTATTCTTTAAATAAGATTTTTTCTACTAACCACAGCAAACTACACATAATAAGACTTGGCTTGGCAGTTAATGAACTCACACAAACACCTACACAAATTCACTGATGTGACACAAACACATGCCCACAAACTGGATTACTCAGCCTGGACCACATTGTAAATCTGTCAGAGCAGTGACAAATGTAGCATCTCTCTGACCCTGAATCCCATCTGTCATGTTAGAGTATATGAGAGTTTTTGTGATTTGTGTGTGTTTGTGATGGATGTGAGTGATTTGTGCGCATGTGTGAGTGATGGTGAGAGTACGTTCGATTAAGAGCCCCCTCAAAATCATTTATCAGCGACTGACAGGGGGTAGCCCAATGGAATCTGTGCAATAAAATGTATAACAATATGAAAAGAATCCAGCATTTACCTGATGCCAAACAGGCCCCTTCCAGAAACTCAGAGTAAATGCAATGCAGAAACACACGCACACACACACACACACACA
>CAAKHD010001768.1:19546-33939 GCA_901007705.1 Fistularia tabacaria
CCCCCCCCGCCGCGGCGCGGCGGGGGGGGGCGCGGGCGGGGGGGGGGGGGGGGGGGGGGGGGGGGGGGGGGGGGTCGGAGAGCGCGGTGAAGACGGCGATAGCGGAAAGGACCGCCGGAACTCCTACCGATCAGACGACGGCCTCACCTGGTCCCAGCTGAACTCCTTCTGCTCCTTGATGTTCAGGGAAGGAGACAGCGAAGAGGACAGGGGCGCGGAGGACAGGGAAAGTTCATGTGGGCGTGTTACGGTAAATAGAAGTCAGGGCGGAATGGATCGGGACGACGGGGGTGGACGTGGGGGCAGAAGGAGGAAACGATTTGTTAGTGAGAATTAGTCGGAAGAACACTTCAGCAAAACAGAACTCGAGGGAGCGGCAGAGGAGAGGAGCGGCCGCGGAGGCCTGAGCACAGACAAACACAGAGAGAGAGCCGCGTCAGTCAACCATCTCACATCTGCTGGTGCATCCACACTAACACCGCCGCCGGGGACTCCTCGGAAAAGCTCCGGAGAAGCCGGCGGGAGGCTCGGGCTACGTGTTCGCAACCGCCGGACGGGATCCTGATGATGGATGTGCAAAGGACAGCTATCTTGTTCCCACGAGTTAGCTCTCCTAGGCACTATACACGATCCCCCGTGTGAAACGTGAGACCGGCTCTTACTGGCTTGGTGGCGGCGGTGAGGGACTCCATCTCGGCGTGCGTCATCCAGATATTACTGGTCGACTGCAACGACACACAAGTCCGACGTCAGGCTTCATCCGCTGACACGGGCGAGCGAGACGAACTCCGGCGCCGGCGGGGAGGAGGGGCTTACGGAGCGCGTGCTGGCCGGCGCCGACGGCGAGGTGAGGGAGACCATCTCCTGGATGGCCAGGCGCAGCTTGAGCCGGTGCAGCGGGTTGCTGATGCCGATCTCCCTCTGGATCTCCGTGTCCGACAGGTTGGCCATGATGGCGCCGCTCTTCACGTTGGCGCGGCAGGCGGCGACGTACCAGGCCGGCATCCCCACCCACAGCTGCGTCGAAAGGGAAAAGGGGGAACGGGGGAGGGCGTCGTGATCATGAGCGGCCGCACGTGTCGGCGGTGGAACGGCGAACCCCCGACGGAATATCGGGTGACGGGAAGCGGCGTTGAGGTGTCACTCGGTGCGAACAGACAGCGCTGAAACTGAGCCTCGTACTAAATTTACCCCGAGATGAACCCTTACAGGAAACGGCGTAATTATAGCGTGGGCCACAAAAACAAATCATTTCTTAAATATCTTCTCAAAGCAGGGTACTTGGGAGTTAAGCGGGAAGTCCGGCGGCCTACCTCCAGCCACGTGACCACGGTGGGGCCGTCCCAGGAGGCGAACGGCAGGCCCTGGCGACAGGCCTCCTCCAGCAGGTCGTGCCTGGCACGGCGAGTGGAAAAGAAAAGGGAATCAGAAACCCACGGCTCCACGGGTCACCTTACGACTGTCTCCGTTTATAAATAGCGAGGCGGCGATACGATACTGGGATTTCTTTTCGGAACCGGCGTGCTTTTCCCTTCCGCCGGCGCCCGGCCAGGGGGGGGGAATTCAGAGAAAAGACTCACTTCTTTTTGCTCCTGCGGTCTTTTTCCACCGTTCCCGTCCCGAGTTTGGCCAGACCCAGGGGGTCGGCCGAGCCCAGGTCGTCCGAGGGCGTGGAGGCTGCGGAGGTCAAGAACCGACAGGCGAGTTAACGTCAGAGGGCCGGTCGGCGGGAAGCGCGAGCGAGGGGTTTTCTCTCTGACCGAGGGACGCCGACTCCCGGCCGGGCGCGCCGATCCTGCCCTTCTCCTTTTTCCCGAAGAGGCGACCGATGGACGACTTGATGCTCTTCTTTTTGCTCGCTTTGTGCAGCGAGTCCTGGCTGGCGGTGGTGGCGCCGTCGGCCGAGAGGCTGCGGCGTGGAGAGGGAGCGGTGAGAGGCGGCGAGGAAACCACGGGGAAAACCGAGGCTCGCCGGCGTACCTGCGGAACTCCCGGTGGTCGTCCAGGCCGGCGCCCGGGTGAGTGTGCGTCATCCGGTCCAGCCGTAGGGCGCGCGGGACGGGCGGCGGCGTGGAGTCGATCAGGGCCAGCGCTCTGCACTCTTCGCCGTCTTTGCTGTTCTGCATGGAAGGAGAGCACGCGGGAGACCCGCGGTCAGGCCGGGGTCCGGGGAGCTTCTCTGCGGAGGCGTTAAGCCACTGCCGCCGAGGCATCCGGCGCTTTCCGCCGGCGGGGTCGGCGCGAAGGTCGGCCTCGGGTTACGTGAGATGACAAGCGGCGCCGGGAGAGGCCGAAGCCGCTACCTGTTTGTCCGTCTCCCTCGCCGGGGAGTGCGGCAGCCGGGGGGTGGAGTGGCCGGAGCTCGGCGGCGACGGCGACGCCAGGGTGGAGGAGGTGATGGAAGGAGTCATGTAGCCCCTCCCGACGCTGTCGCGGCCGCCCAGGGAGGACGGGGGCAGCGGCGGCGCGTCCAGGGCCACGCTGCTCACCCGGCTCTCGATCTCCTCCGCCCTCAACTCCGTGCTCTCTTTCTCCTCCTGGATCAGCCTGACGGGGAGGGGAGAACGTCAGACTTCACCGTGGACTCCCGGCCTCCCGCCGGCGAGAAGAGGTCCTACTTGATCTCCTTGTTGATGGCCTCCAGCTGCTCCTGGAGCATGATGGCCAGAGTCTGCACGTCGGTCTGCCCGCTGGGGGAGAGCAGCTCCGACCCGAACAGAGTCTCTCTGTCCTCCTCGTCGTCGGAGCAGCCGCCCTCCACGCCGCCCTCAAAGCCCAGCATGCTGCTGCTGTCCCACTCGCCGTACTGGGGAGGCGGCGAGAAGACGGGGAGGTGTGAGAACAACGGGAGGAGGGAGAGCGGGTTCCGCTTATTCGGGGGGGGAGAAGACGGGAACCACGGATGCAAGGAAAAGGTGGAGGAGACGGAGGGGAGAGCAGAGAAGGTGTCTGGTGTGGAGACGCTGAGGATCAGGGAGGCGTCCGTCAGAGGGACGGACCTCGCTGGATGATCTGGAGGTAAAGTCACACTGAGATGCTTTGGACGCGGACAGAGGAGAAGATCTGGCTAGTGGGATGCTGAGGTTGGAGGAGGTCTGGAGGAAGACCGGAGAGGAGGTTTATGGATGGAAAAGATGAGGCAGGTGATTGGCTGTGGGTTAAATGGAGGCAGCTGATTGGCTGACAGTGAAGCTGAAAACATGTATTCATTTCTTCTTTTCCTTTGGACTTTTCCCTTCAGGGTCTCCACAGTGAATCCACCTTCTCCATCCAACCCTGTTCTCTGGATCCTCCTCTCTTCATACCTCCATACATCTTCTCTCTGGTCTTCATCTAGACCTCCAAGTCCATATATTGACCCTCCCTCCTCTGTCCATGGCCCAACCATCTCTGACCTTCTCCCCAAAACATCTACCATGTCATTCCTGATCCTCTCCACCCTGGTCACTCCCAAAGAGAACCTCCACATCTTCATCTCTGCCACCTCCAGCTCTGCCTCCTGTCTTTTCTCCAAACCATCCATCATCTCTGCTCTCACCACTGTCTCCTCCAGCTTTCCTTTCCTTCTGGCTGATGTTCTTCTATCTCATAGAACCCCTGACACTTTTCTCCACCCGTTCCAACCTGCTGGAACCCGTTTCTCCAGCTCTTCTCCTCACTCTCCGTTGCTCTGAACTGTTGACCCTGAGTACCTGAAATCCTCCACCTTCTTGATCTCCACTCCCTGCAGCCTCGGCGTTCCACCCGGGTTCCTCTCATTCACACACATGTATTCTGTCTTGCTGCGACTGACGTTAAAACATATATTCATTTCACGATACTTATTTCATTCACATATAATGATCGTTTCAAAAAACCTGCTCCGGTGAGAATGATTATTTCACAGCTCTGGAGCCTCGCACCTTGTTCCCGTCGTCCCTCGCCGGCCCCCACCGGCCACGGTGCGCACGGCGGACCACCACCCCTCCGGAGGAGGAGCTGCTGTAGCCGGCGGGGAGCGAGCCGCCACCCTGGGGGTACCGCAGCTCTGAGGCGCTGCCTGGAAGAGATCTTCGAAAAAGGGTGGAGGGGAGTGAGCTGACGCTGCCCGCCCTGCGGTGAGAGCCAGAATTCCTGTGTTATTCCTCAGAGACAGAGACTGCGTTCTGGGCAAAAGGGAAGGAGAGGTTAATCACAGCACGGCGCCTGCACATCCACGTCTGCAGGCTGCACCAGGCACGCGTCTGCATTCGGGAAAAAAAAAAATCCTATCTGAAGTTCCAGCCACGCTTTGCAGACTTATTTCCATTTTGGAATTTTTTTTTGTTTTTCACGTCTGACTCGCTGTGATTTAGTCAGAGCGTTTCGTTGGCCGTGATTTAAAAATAAATCGAGCGGAAAAAAGAGAGTTTTGCAAAACGTATATTCAATAATCCGGATGAAGACGGTGGAAAGGTCCGGTCATGCAGACGGGATCGTCAGCAGGAAACACTCGGCGTGGTATCACACGTGTAAACATTGTAAAAACAGAAGAACGTCACCGGGTCTAGAGCTAAAAGGCGGTGGTGGACGGAGGACAGGGCGTCCCCCGAAGACACCCCAGGTCGGACATCCACTGAACCGGTGACACGGCGTATGAATAAATCCCTTTAAAGATTGATTATGGCTGACCTGGAGTAAGAGGAGCCGGGCCTGCCCCTCAGCTGGTCCAGCTCCAGCTGGATCCGCTCCAGCTCAGCCAGGAGCTGCTCCTGGAACGCAGAAAAGCAGGGTGGATTCGGCCCTCGGACGGGATTTTTCAGAACCGACCAAACATCTGCAGGCGAAGACCTTGTTCGCGAGGAGGTCGTCTTGGATTTTCTTCATATTGGACAGCTCCTCCGAGAGCGCGTTCTACGGGGCACAAAGGAAACGCCGCTATGTTTTCCGACCCGTTCCCGCGATCTCTGATTCACCAGCCGTCTCGGTACCTTCTCCTCCAGCGCCGCCATCCTCTCCTTGAGATGGAGCTGGAGTCTCTCGTTGGACTCGGACAGGAGTTTGTCCACGGTGTCCGAGAGCCGCTTGTTGTGTTCGTCGTTCATCTTCTCCCGCTGCCTCGCCTGAAACGAGGCGAGACGACAGCGAAGTCCCGATGTGTTTTCACACGGGCGACGCGGCCAAAAAACGGGAGGAGCTTATGGGATTACCCTCTGCAGCTCCTGGTTCTTCTCCTCCAGCTGGGCTTCCATTTGCCGTAGCCGCTCTTCGAAGTTTCCGTGGCGCTCCTCCGCCTGAATTTGGAGCATTTACAATGTCTTCAACAACCCGCTCATGATTCCGGGTCGGACGGATTCCCCGCCTTTCGACGAAGCCCCCTTCGCGGGCTCCGACGTACCTTATTGAGCGCCGCGACCCTTTGGGCTAGCTGGGCCTCGATCTCGGGCAGCGTCTCCGCCCTCTGGAGCGTCTGCTGGAGCTTCTGCTTGGCTTCGTCCAGGCGCTCCTGAAGCTGCTTGTTCTTCTCCTCGCTCTGGAAGAACAGAAGGGACGGCAGATCCGCATCGTCGCCTCCAAAACAAACCGCACCGAGGATCGGACTTGATTGAGATGCTAAAGCTAATAAGCCACTCGCGTCTGCGCGAAGCCGAAGATCCGCCCTGAAGGTCCGATCAGCACCTCGCACGGCATCCATGTGAAGGTAAAGACCATTTATCCATGAACATCTGCATCGTCATCTACACCTCCAAGGCGCGTCCCACCTGTCTGTGCAGGGACTCCTTGCTGGCCAGCTCGTTCTCCAGCTTGTCCTTGATATCGTGGAGAGACGTCGCCTCCCTCTGGGCGCTGAGGTACCTGCAAGCGACACACCGGTACTTCTGAGGACGCACGGACGACTCCCGGGGGAGGACGGTGGCGGACGGCGTGAGACGCACGCTCGAAAAGGCGCTAACAAAATACCGCATCGTGCTGCGTCGTTTAACACGATCAGAATTAGAACTTGCAGGCCAGTACCTGCGTTCGAGAGTGGTAATCCTTTCCTCCATGTCCTCCCGCTGGCAGAGGGCCTGGGGGTGCAGAGGCAGAGATCGTGCTTACTGACACACATAATCCACGCGTGGAGCGGACGCGGCGGAAGTCGTGCCGCTGTGGTGCTCGGCGGCCCCTGGGGGTCAAATGTACTCTTTAAGCTCCGGGAAGGAGCCGACAGACCTCTTTCACTTCCCTCTGGAGCTTCTGATTGGCCTCCTCTGACTTCGTCACCTCCCTCCTGGCGGCGGCGAGCTGCTCCTCGATTTCCCCGACCTGACGGGACGACACGAAGGGACCCGCGGTGACACCGGCCGCCGCTTGAATGAGCTGGTTTGGGCCGGCGCCGCGTCAGGTGCAAATAGATGGAGACAGTGATGGATTGCAAATGTCCGGCGGGTCAGCGCGACGCTGGGAAGAGCGCCGCCGACACCGACGCGACCTGCTGACGCCGGAGTCTCGCACATCTCGAGCGAAGCGCCGCGTCCCTTTTTTTTCCCTCCGACTGCACAATCAGGGCATTAAAGGCCAAACTATCCTCTCAGTTAGTCATCGGGCGAACGCGCCGGGCGAGGATTAGCGTATTACTCACCGTCCGCGCGCAGAATGCTGCTACGTGAAGCTACAATCATTCAAGCGGAATCATCGTTGGGCAGAAAACGGTTTGAAGGGCGAGGCGTTCGACGAAGGCGTCTTAGCGAGAGGCAAGCGTTGTTTCTCTGATGGCTGGTCTATATGGAAATTCATTCATTCATTCGTTGTCCGTACTGAGTATCCTGCAGTCTGCGGTCAGGGTTGCCGGGGCCTATCCCAGCTGTGATTGGCCGAGAGGCGGGGTTCACCCTGCACCCGTCAATCACAGGGACGCATCGAGAGACGGACGACAATTCAGCCTTTCATTCACGAGTCCCGCTGCGATATTCAGCCATTCAGTCATTCATTCACGTCATACAGAGACATGCGACCATTCGCGAACCTCTTTCACGCTCTCGGACTGAGGGAGGAACCCTGAGGAACCCCAAGCAGACACGGGGGAGAACATGGAGCCTCCACACAGTGGGAATCCAAGCAGGGACCTTCTGGCCGTGAGGAGGAAGCGCTAACCGCTGCTCCGCCGTGCCGAAGTACATCACTGTGCTCAGAAATCCCATCTTTGAGCTCAACGTGAATCATCAGCTGGGGCTTGGCGGGGAAGACCACGTGCCAGATGTTCCTCCAGCATGAAGACGAGTCTGCACCTGCACCTTCTGCACCTTCTCTCACACTCTCGATAAAACAGAAACCACAGAGCGCAAAGCCTCGTTCTGACCTTCTAAGCAGTCAACCATTCATTATGATGATCTCACCGCCCATCAGGGGCCGCGCTGCCGTGATGGCTGGCCGAGGAGGTCAAAGCCGGGCGTCCCCGTCCCCGGGGGCCGTCTGGGCGTTCGGGTGATCTCCGGCCAGATGCCATGCATAATTCATGCTCCAACCAGGTGCCCAAAACACCACGAAGAGCAGGTGCCCGACCGCCTCGTCTCCTCCCGAGGAGCCCCAGCGTCCTCCTCGACGTGGTCGAGCTAAGCTAAGCCCGATGTAGCCAGCTAAGTTCTAGACCAGGGGTCCCCGGTCCCCGGTCCCCGGTCCCCGGACCCCGGTCATTTGGTTCTGGTCCGCAAAGAAAGTCTGTCTTGGTACGAATGATAGATTTTTCATTCGACCTTCCGGATTTTATTTTGTAAAACGACTGATTCCGCCTTTGCCTTCCTGTCGTTCACATATCGGCTACCGCAAGCTAGCTCTTGAAAAAAATTAGCCGCAAACAAAGTATTTTTCGGGAGGAAACGAGCAAACGATGAGACGGCAGAAGAAAGCTGCATTTAAAAGAAAATATCAAGATTCCTACCGAAGTTACGGGTTCATCGATACAGGCGATACACAAGCTCCGCCCCCGCTATGCATTAATTGCGTTGAACGGCTAGCTAATGAAGTTATGAACCCCTCAAAACCGCTTTGCCACATTCGGACAAAACAAGCTGCGCTAAAAGACCTTCGCTTCATGTTTGAGAACAACAACTTCAACTCTCTTTGCCTCCTGGGTTGAAGTCGAAGCAGAACGTGTTGACAGGACCACAGAAGCACCGAAAGCCCTCCCGCCATCTTCCAAACCACAAACCTTTGTCAGCTTATCGTCGTTTTCAGATGAAATACTTTGAACGGACAATTTTTTTTTTTTGTTATATGAACGCCTCTCCCACCCGCGGAAACATGTTCATGCTTAGAACTAGACCCTGGTACAAAGAACGGCTGCGGAAACCAAAACTGTCGACTGAGAGCTTCACGTTCTGTCAGCTGAACAAGGCAGGGAAGAAACATGGAGAAGAAGGGAGAAGGTCTTTCATAGCTTCCTCTCAACTCACCTGGCGGCACATCAGGGCCAGCCTCTCTCTCAGCTGGGAGAGCTCGGCCCTCTGTCGCTCGATCTCGCCTTCCCTCTGCCTCTCCAGCTCGCCGTCCTCCAGGCCGGACGAGGGGCCGTTGGGCAATCGCTGGGTGGAGGTCGACGGGGGCGATGGAGAGAAGGAACGTGTCGGGAGTCGGTTATTGAGAACAGGTCGGGAGAAGATGTTGCGATCACACCGACACACCCACATATCTACTGTTCTACTGACTATCTGGGTTCTACCACATATACAAGAATGACTGGAACCAACAACCATGAGACCCTCCCTTACATCTTTCCCGCCGTCCAACCCTTGCTGACGTCTTTTAATTTGGTCTCTTAAAGAGATTACCTGGAGAGAGAGGAGCAACAAACATCACATGAATGACAATCCCGCCTCTTCCAGACGTCCACATCTCGCCGAGAACGCGCGAAAGGCCGCCGCGTGAAAGGCTTTACCTCTTGAGAAGACGAGGCGAGCTGGTCCTCTAACATGGACACCCTCTCCAGGGCCACGCGGAGCCTTTCCCGCACCTGCGGATGCAGCAACGGGACGCAGCGTGAGAAGGTCGGTCGCCGACCCGACGCTGGAGCTCTTTTGAATCGGCCGGCGTGGATTTGAAAGGTCTCCCGGGAGGAAGGCGCCGGGGGCAGAGTTCCTCCCGGAGACAGTGGAAGAGATGTTTCTGACGTGTACGTATTCTTTCTTGAGGAATTTTCATTTTTTAGAAAGACATTTTTGAGTTTAAAAAAAAAACAAACAAAACATTCTCAACAGCTTTCTTTTTTGGAAAAAATACGGTTAGCATTAGCCTAGCGGCCCAGTGCCCTCTCCCATTCCTATCCCATTCCTATTTCTCTACATATTCCCATCAGCTATTAGCACTTAGCCGTTAGCACTACTGGTATGAGTAGTAACAGGTCATCGCTCCCAACCCTCACACTATGGCTTCCTATCTCTGTGATTGGTCGAGGCAGAAGGCCGCCCGCATCAGGCTGCGATCCGTCCGAGGTTTCTCCACCGCCGGCCCCAAGTGCTTCCACCTGCTGGGTTCTGAAGATGATTTTAAAGCGTGCGGTCCAGAGCCGGAAGGTGCCGTCACTCAGCTCTGTCGGGATTTCGGCGGCGTTGAAATAAAAAAGAAAAATCGGACTTGACCCGAGCGAGGAGCCGGTCTGACCCACCTTCTCATCCAGCGCCTTGTGGTGCTCAAACAGGGACTTCAGAGCTTTGAGGACCTCCACCTCGCTGGAGACCCCCGCCGGGGACTGCGCCTGTCTTTTCACCACCGTCATCCTCAGGCTGCGCTCGTGACGCGACACCAGACACTCCAGGTGCTCCAGCAGCAGCTGCGAGGACGGGGAGAAGGTCGGACAGGAGATAAAGGACCACGGATGGGATGCCCGTAGCCAAAATGGCCGCTAAACATCTTACCCGTGTGTTGTTCCTCTCCGCCTTGAGCTCAGCGATCTCCTCCTCCCTCTCCAGAAGCTGCTCCCGGCAAACGTTCAGCTCTTTAGTCAACACTGCAAACTCCTGCGGAGCACACACACACACACACACACACACACACACACACACACACACACACACACACACACACACACACACAGACAAACACACACACACACACACACACACACACAGGCGGCGTTCAGGGCCGCACAGAGCAAACTCGTGAATGTGTTGTTTGGATAGTTTAAGCGGCGTCTGCGCGGCTGGGGCTGCGGCGGGAGATTTGAGGGATGTAAGAATAAATAACCGGCGCCCGTCGGAGCCAAACGAGACGCGTTCGCACGTGTGAATCTACGCGTCGGCCGAGACCGGCGATGCGCAAAGACGACGGTGACGTATAAACGCACGACGATCGTGCGAGTCGCTGACACACTTCCGACGCCCGCGTCCCTCGTGCTGGCGCTCCCTCTGCGAACACAGATATGGGATTACGTCACACCGTTACACAATGGCTCCGGAGAGACGCACGAGAGAGACCCATGAGGAACAACACAATTCCCGGGGAATACGGCGAAAACACCGCCGCCTGTGCGTTATCGAATACGTATTTAATGTGTTTCCTCCAAAAACATATCTGTGGCTTGCTAAGTGCTTGGCAGACAGTTCGAATATCCGCTTTGTGATTGTCAAACAGAAGAGACAAGAGGAGTAGCCGTGTGCGAGGTGATAGCGCAGCCACAGAGAGATCCGTGCAGATGGTGACACAGTGGGTCTGCTGGCTCTCGGCCTTCTGGGTTTGTTTCTTGTTTGGAAAGGGGTCGGCGTCTCAGCCGGGTTCCCGTGTCCCCGCGTTTTTTTTTTGTTTTTTTTTGCTCCTTTTTCCTCCCTTTCCTTTCCATCTCGGTCTATTTTTCGCTCTCGCCGCCGTCCAAGAGTTGTGCAAATAGCCAAAACAAATCAGTGTGTGCTCTGGGTGTAAAGCCGTACAGATCCAGGGCGTGATGCCCGCGCTCAAATGTCATGGCTGGAAATTCTTATTATCGATCATAATAAAAATAATGATTATCGATGACATTGGCGATCGTAGTAATAATAATAATGAAGATGACCACGATGATGAGAAATAATAAAAATAAAAGGAGAAGAATACTAACAATAATCAAGATAATAATCCTACCGATAACACGCACAATAATAATAATAACAACAATAATGAAGTCTGTGGCAACAGCGAGCATCATAATAATAAAGATAATAATAACAATGACCGTGATGGTGATAATGATCCGGAGAAATAATAATAATAACAACAAAGAAGAAGAATAAGCGACTAAGAATGAAAGCAATTATAAAGATAATAATTTTAATGTTAATAAGAATAAAATTAATAATAATATAATGATGAAGATGATGACGATGATATTGGTAATAATAATGGTAATAATGATATACGAATAAGAATATTAACAATAATGACGATACCAACGATATCGATACTAATAATAATGGTAATGGGGTTAATAATAACAATGATAAATGTTATTATTATCTTTTTATGATATTGATGACAATGTTGATCATAATAATTAAAACAATAATGAGGATGATGATGATGACAACTATAGTAATAACAATAATGACATACTCCTAAGAATATGACCAATAATAAAGAGAATGATAATAACAATAATGGTAAAAGTGATCATAATAACAATAGTCACAATAACGATGATGATGATGATGATGATGATGATGATGATGATGATGATGATGATGATGATGATGATGATGATGATGATGATGATGATAATGATAATGATACTAGAACTAACATCAACGTCAACAACCACAGTGATAATAGCTTTCAGTTTACATCGAAAAATGATGACAGAATCTTTTACAGATTTACGTCTATTTCCGAAATCTCAACACAGGAAGCTGAAATTTGCATTTTCTTGCATGAAATTGTAATCAAACCGCGACATGCACAGAGAACTAGGTCAGTTAAATGAGATGTAGCGCGCCGCGCATCGAGGTTCATCCGGTTGGTCGACCGAGTATTTCAGTGTGAGCTATTCTATTCGCTGCTTTTCACCTCTTGACAGCAGTGAAAGATGAGACGCCGGTGAAAATAGCCCCTGAAATCGCATCGGTAGCAGACATTTTGGTTCAGATATGTAAAAGATGGCGCCACACGAATCCCACTGAGTTTACTTTGGGGCAGATTTGTACCGAAACACTTCACTGCGTCGCACGGCGGGGGAAAAAAAAGAAAAAAGGAAAGTGTTTCCCAGCGGCGGACGCTAATAAATGACTCCTCTAAAATAATGGGAAACAAACATAAACCCACGCTTTCAGTAAAAACAACATCAGGGAGGAAGAACGTGAATCTACATTTAGCCTCCACTCTGCCTGCCTCTGTGCTGGAAGCGTCACTGCGAAGGGCTCGCCGTCTTCATGAAGACACGCTCACAACTGGACCCGGACCGACTTTGGGTTGGAGGGTTGCAAGTTCTAAGAACTTCCCATGTGGGAAGGTTGGAACTTGGAGCAGAGGCTTGGTACCGATTGCAAGCCCACATTAACCAGAGCCCGAGCCCTTAGTCCTAACCCTGACCCGGGCTTGTGCCTCAGCCCACCCAACACCATGTAGATGGTGTTCTAGATGATCCATCCGTTCCATCTCATGCGGTTCTGCAGGTGAACCGTTTCGATGATCGCCACCTCGGTGGTTTCTTTTTGGTTCGTCTTCTTTAAATCCGTCCAAACGAGTGTCATCAATCAATCCTCTAGTGAATGGAGCACAAACGTTGTAGTGGCACCAATGGAAAGCACACATGAGCCAGAGCCCTAATCCTAACTCCAGCCTTCACCCAAACACTACACCTGACTCTCCAACAGAGACTCCTACCAGCTTGGGAGTGTTGTCGTTGGAGAGCCCGCCCGAGACAATGTCGGGGTAGCTCCAATGTCCCGCCGCTCTATCTAATGCCGTTCTTCAGATAAACCATTTTGAGGATGGTCACTTTGGTGACGGTTCGCCGTCTTCATGAAGACGCTCTACACAACCAGACTCGTGGAAAAACTTTTGTGGACGAATCCACAGTTTCATGACTTTGCAAATAACGCACGAGGGTGGGGTGTACCTGGGGAAGGGCGATAGATAGCTGCCTCTGAAGGGACTCCTTCTCATGGCTGAGCTCGCGGAGGCGGAGCTGAGCCGTCCCCAGGCTCTCCTGCGTCTCCCTCAGGTTCTCCAGCAGCCTCTCTCTCTCCGTCAGCATGTTGACCATGAGAGACTCCAGGTTCCCGGTGCTGCCGCCTTCGTCTCCTCCGCCTCTGGACTCCCTCCCGCCGAAGCCCCCGCCTCCCATGGCGCCGCCGGGGCCTCCGACCCCAGCCCCCGCAGGGGAGGAGGGACCCCCTCCGGTCCCGCTTCGCCCATCCTCGGAAATGGTGGGCATCACCTCGCACATCATCATGAGACCGCGGCGTTTGCGTGGAGGTTATGGAGAAAAGTAAACAGGGGCGATTGTGCGTGCAGAATGTCTCGGTGCCTCGGGGTCACTATGTATTAAATGTTGGATGTATAAAATAGAACTCTTTACATCGTCACTTTTCAAAAAATATAAATCCTTTGGTCGCGCCTACATATCTTTTCCCGTTTATTGCCGTTCGCTTGGTTGCCACCGCTCGCTAATGGACTCCTTTTGCCCACTGACTGATCAAAAAATGCTCATGGAGATAATCCAAGGAGGAGGAGAAAGAGGGGTTGCCGGGTGAAGGGCGGGCCGGTCCTCCTAGGCTGAGTCCACGTCGAAGGGCTTCTCGCAGCAGAATGGATGAGAGCTGGAAAACACAGGGGAGGTTTAGGTCAGAACTTCCACACGAAGCACGATGTAGCACCGTGTTGCCGGCGATTAGCCCGATAGCAAAATAAACAATATTTAGATGCGGACGTGCCGCTCGACTCTGCAGGACGTCAAACACCGGAAACAGTCAAAGCGCCAATGTTTCGGCGAAAAATAAATGAAAAGCCAGTCTTCGCACGGCTTTCGTGGCCTATCTCTGGGGGTTAGCGGAGGACCCGTGCTTAGCGGGGATCGGTTAGCTTAGGAAATCTGTGCTGGTCAACGGCGGGAAGGGAGAGCCTTCCGGAGCTCTTTTGCAGGAGAAAAGCGCTGCCTGAAGATCAGAGAGAGCTGCTAAAGGACTGGTGTTGACCCGAGGTACAAAGGTGTGATAGGATAACAGAGAGAACAAACAAAGTGTAAACACTGAGGTCCAGGCGGCTCGGCGGTGCCGCGGATGGAGCTTCTGGCTCACAACAAGCAGGGAGTGAAGACTTGTATGCTTGGAGAAGTGTGAATGAGAGGGTGAGTGGTTGTATGTCTCACTGTGTGGCCCGGCTGTTGACCGGCCAGCGGTCCAGGGTGAACCCAACCAGCGCCCCCCCCCCCCCCCCCCCCACCCCACGCCCGCCACAAGGGGGGGGCCCGCGCAGCCGCCCGGCCGGGGGAAGGC
>CAAKHD010001768.1:54806-67252 GCA_901007705.1 Fistularia tabacaria
CCCTGTGAGCCCCGTCTTTGGCCTCCCCCCCCTTCGGCCCCCCCCCCTCCCCCCCTGCCCTTCCCCGCCTCTCTGTCTTCTGCTGAACGTGGGATTGTGGCTCTGGAATTCACAAAAAAAAAAAAAAAAAAAGAAAAGAAAAGAGAAAGCAGCTGATCCGTCTTTCCTCTTCTCCTCTGATAGGAGCCGGAAAAATATCCAGATTGAAGATCTGGACGTCGGCGTCAGACAAACCTTGTCTCTTTAGAATCCGGTTCAGAACAGCTGCGTTTTCCTCGGGGGAAAAACTCCACCTGCAGGAAAACACAAGTCGGAGGTTTGAAGAGCGGAAGAGGCGCTCCGGGTTCTGACCTTCAGGTCCCGGCCTTGAAAAGCCACGATACGAGTTAAAAACCGAACGCGAGCGGGAGCCGAGGAGAAGCGTGGAAGTGCGTGGAAGTGCGTGGAAGTGCGTGGAAGTGCGTGGAAGTGCGTGGAAGTGTGGGAGAGCTGCTGCTGCTGCTGCTGCCGCCGGCGGAGCGCCACATCACGGGACCTCTGGGTGCCCAGATAAGAACCTGGGAGATAGGAGACAGGTCACATCTGAAATAACTCCCAGGGGAGAGCAGTTTAAAGGGCCGACACGGAATCTAGATGTATTCATTCATTCATTCATTCGCTCGCTCAGCACCTCCAGCGCTTGCCCTGCGGTGGGGGTCAGGCGGGGGCTGTGATTGGTCGAGAGGAGGGGTTCGTACAGGAACGATCGCAGGGGCCGCTTGCGGAGAATTCGAGGTCTCCAATGAGACTCCGTGTTTTTGGACTGGGACTCGAAGAACCCCCGAGGAACCCCACGGGAAGAACATGGAGCTTCCGCAGAGAGAGGCCTCCAGTGGGAATCCAACCCGGGACCTTCTGGCTGCGAGGAGGAAGCGCTAACCTCCGCGAAGCTCGAAGATCGCGCCTTTGACAACGGCAGCATTGGAGAAGGAGCGTATTCCCGGCCGTTCCGGGCCGCAGACGTGAGCTCCGGTCGTGGGAATCACAAAAATCAGTGTCACACATGTTGGGAGCATTTGGTGCGAACAGGGTCGTGACCCCAGAGGCCCAGGCTGCGCCGCCCCGACAACACACGCGGAAATCTGTCTTCGGCTATTTACGACCGCTCACGTTTAACGCGCAATCGGCCCTGTTGACTGACAGCTGCGCCGTCGCCGCCCATGATTTCCCGCCGCGCGCCGAGCATGTGTGTGTGTGTGTGTGTGGGGGGGGGGGCAGCGGTTTCCAGGCTCATGGGAAATGTAGTTCTCACAACACGCCACTCAGGAATGAATGACAGTGTCGGATTGGGCGGCAGGAACGAACGATCGGAGCTTGAAAAATGAAGGGGTGAATTTCATGGATGGCATGGGGGGGGGGAGGGGGGGGCTCCGGGCGCCACAACGCACACAAACATCACATCAACAAACTTCAAATCTCAGTTGAGCAGCAACACAATGTTGTTGAGAAAGAAAAGCACAAAACAAAAGCAAAAATGTATCCATGTCCATGTGTCAGAAATCTAGTAAATGTCTTTATTTTTCATACCTGAATTTCAATATATTCTTTTAATTTTACTTATTCCTTTTATTACTCTCATTCTTACTCTTACTCTTATTCCTACTCTTATTCTTATTCTTATTCTTATTCTTATTCTTATTCTTATTCTTATTCTTATTCTTATTCTTATTCTTATTCTTATTCTTATTCTTATTCTTATTCTTATTCTTATTCTTATTCTTATTCTTATTCTTATTCTTATTCTTATTCTTATTCTTATTCTTATTCTTATTCTTATTCTTATTCTTATTCTTATTCTTATTCTTATTCTTACTCTTACTCTTTCTCTTATTCTTATTCTTATTCTTATTCTTACACTTATTCTTACTCCTAATTTTATTCTTATTCTTAATCTTATTCTTGACTTATACTTATACTTATTATTCTCACTCTTATTCTTTTCCTTTTTTTTAGACATATTCTTATTCATGTCATTGTATACAAATGTTTATTCCCAGGTGACATGGACCTATATTTATATGTATATATAAAGTCCATTTCTATTCTCTTAGAACACAGTCTATCTATCTATCTATCTATCTATCTATCTATCTATCTATCTATCTATCTATCTATCTATCTATCTATCTATCTATCTATCTATCTATCTATCTTTGCCTCTCTCTGGGATGTGATGCGTTCAGGTGTTCGGCAGCAGAGGGAGTCGTTCTCCCCACGGCTGCATGTTTGGAGCTCCAACATAAAGCAGGTCTCTTCCGGCTTAATCTCAATGTTCACACACGAGTTGGATGAAGAAATAAAAATAACAAGTCATTTTGTTATGTCATTAGATTTCAATTACACATTACAATTAGATGATCAGATGTGGGTCAGAGTCATTTACCTCATTTACCAGAACTCTGCAGTCCCTGCAGTAAAGCGAGAATCCAGCAGGTAGAGCCCTCTCATCAGTTTCAGAAAGTATTCTTAGCACTCATAAAATGTTCAGAGAGCAGTCCGTCAGAACACACAGAAGATAAAACTCTGCGGGGAATCTAAGCTTACGACAGGTCCATCTCTTAAAACGGCAGACGGGAAAATAAAATAAAATGAAATAAAAATAGATGAATAATTAAATTAAATTAAATTAAATTAAATTAAATTAAATTAAAATATAAAAGGCAGACAGATGTGTAATTAGTCTTTCGAGAACAATTTCCCAGCTGAGTTCTTGTGGAAATCTTCTTGTCGTGGCAACTGGACTTGAGTTTCTCCGCTTGAAGATGTTTCATCCCTCATCTTCTTCACTTGAAGCAATTCAAGAGAGGTTTCTTCAGTTCTGACCTGGATGAGGAGGGAAAGTTCTTCAAGGGAAGAAATTCAAGTCCAGCTGCCACGACAAGAAGATTTCCACAAGAATTCACCATGGCTGGCTATTAAAGTACCGAATTCTAATGGATTTTAAATTAAAAATCAATGAACTGCACATTGGAACAATTTAGAGTCCTCCAGTGTGTCAGAAATGAACTCACTTTGCAGCGTGGAACAGAGTGACGATCCAAAGAACAGGCCCAAAAAGCTCATCAAGTTAGGATTACTTTAAAATCCTTGACGCAGCTGCAGAACCTTGAACAAGAACACGGTTCAGCACCATCAGTGTTCAGACAGTCAAACAACAAACTGTGAGGAGACGTAAAGCGAACAGGAAGCTTACAGAGGACTTTCACAATGGAACGCTGCGTATGTTGGAATTCAATTACACTTCATGGCCAAAAGTATTGGCTCACCTGCCTTGACTGGCACATGAACTTCAGTGACATCCCATTCCTGATCCGTAGGCCTCAATATGACGTGGATCCACCCTTGGCAGCTAGAACAGCTTCAGCTCTTCTGGGAGGAGTGTCCAGGAGTGTGTTGATGGGATATTTGGAGCCTTCTTCCAGAGGAGCATTTGTGCTGTTGGAGGTGTTCTATGGGGTTGAGGCCAGTCAAGTTCATCCACAGCAGACTCCGTCATCCATGTCTTTTTGGACCTTGCTTTGTGCACTGGTGCACTGGTGCATGGGCAGGTTGGAAAAGGCAGGGGCTCCAAACTGGAAGCATAGAATTGTCCAAAATGTCTTGGTATGCTGAAGCCATACCAAGCATCAGCATTTTGGACATTCTGGACCTTTGGGATGAAATAGAGTCCTTCTCCTCCAACATCACTGTGTGACCTCACCAATGAATGCTCCAAAATTCCCATGAAGACACTGGTGAAGCTTGTGGCCATTCTTCCCAGAAGAACTGAAGCTGTTCTCGCTGCAAAGGGTGGATCCACGTCATATTGAAGCCTCTGGATCAGGAATGGACGTCACCTAAGCTCATCCGCCAGTCAAGGCGGGTGAGCCAATACTTTTGGCCATATAGTGTACATCGTTTTCAATGTGGAAAACACCAAAAAATGTTGCAGTCAATCTCTTGAGGCGGATTGCATCGGTTTGGACGAGATGGCTGTCAAACCTGATGCAAATACCTGCGACAGCGGACGCGATTCATCCTCCGCCAAGGTAACCGGCCCAGCTCCCGCTTCTCATGGAAGTCCTGCATTTGGAAGGACGTACGGACGACGTAATGTTGGCAGACAAACTCACGTCCCATGACAGGGAAACTTCCCCCGGGGCAACGGATACAAACAGACTGCCCCCCCCCTCCGCGGCTGCAAAACTAGACAATTCACTGATTTATTCCGGCGCTGCCGACATGGACACGCGCCGTTTGGTGGTTTCTGTTTCGTGAAAGGTTTGCAGTGGGGCGTCGAGAGCCTGACCTCCAATAAAGAGACGCTTTATGGGCTTTTAAACACGCACAGCACTCAGAGGTCCATGTCAACGGGCAACCATGTGGGAGGAAGGAGCGCGAATCCTCCTAATTTGAACAGATCTCCTTGAATACGCAGTGGAACCACTGCGAACGAACGCGCCTTATCACGAACAAATCGTCCGACTTCGAGTTTTTTTCGGTCAAATTTTGAATGGAGTTACGAACAAGCCCCGATGTAGCGTAGCGGCAGTCGTGCATGCTACTCCGTGTTGTTTACATCGTTATTCCTTGTGTTCTCCTATTATAGCGCTTTCTTTCAGTGAGCTAGCTCTCACTGTGGCTTCCAAAGAAGTAAAAAGTGCTGTGGTAGTGATGTTAAGAAGTAGTTAGGAATTATGGTCAGTCTGAAGAAGGAAAGAATAGCTAAATCGCTAAATCGCCAAGCACAACGACATGCCTAAGCCAACCACCTGTACAACCCTGAAGCACAGATTCAGATGCGCTAAAGACGGCTGATGTGGCTAAAGGGGCGACGACATTAACGAGCAAAGGTCGTAGAAGAAGGAGAGATATGATTGTTAGCTTGGATGAATGAACGACGGCTAGCTGGAGATAGCATTAGCGAGGGTTTCATATGCGAGGCGGCTTTACTTTTGCTGATTTAGCGAAGGAAACGCCGAGCGCAAGTGCTGGCAAGAAGAGAGAGAGAGAGAGAGAGAGAAAGAGACCACCAGGAACGATGATAATTGAGGTTATCTCTAATTTCTTTCTGTATTTTCACCACAAATAAACTCCAATAAAAAGGTTTACAAAAGAGTGCCGAATGCTTGTTGGGGCTGGAGAAGGGATCAATTGCCATTGATTTCAAGGGGAAACATCGATTGGGTTCACGCACGCATGGAGACAAAGCACAAATGAAATCCGTACGGCCAGGTTGTGCTGCACGCACAGTCGCACCTCACTGCAGATCCACCAGCTCACCGTTTATTCAATCCACCTCTGCTTTTAAACACACTCACGTTGCTCACATACACTAGTTCATGCATCCGTCCATCATCGCTGGAAATATCAAACGGACAACGCAGTCAAGGTCAACACGAGGGAAATTAGCAATCCCGTTTTCACGTGCGCTTCTTCTTGGGGAATTCAGTGACGGGAAAAGAGCGACGGTGTTTTTTTGCAGTAACCGAACGCCTGAAACTCGTGCGCGGACGACTCTTTCCAAATGATGTGGACGCGATCAGTTTCACATTTACACGCCGTTGGATTGTTCAGTTGCTGATGGAGCTGTTCCTAATTTGACTCACGCACACTCGCCGTACTAGCCCAGGCCATATTTTGCATTCCTGGTTTTAAACTTTACTTATTTTTCGGTTTCTCAAAGGGAGCGGACCTGCACACCCCGATTCTGCGTTGCGGTGAAAACGCCGGCCCGAAATGCGGGCCGATGCCTGCCAGGATATATGTCACTCTATTTGTGTCACCGATATAGGAGGACGGCGCGCTCATGACACAGGCCGAGAGTTACCGCTGCCACATGCCTGGCATAATGTCACACGTCCAGATACAAACATATAGGGCCTCGCCACCCGCCGCGCGATTATTCTTAGATCGCTGCATGCAGCGCGCCGTCCTTTGCTTTCCAATCAATCACGCCGATGTCGGTCACCGGTTTACGTTTCCACCCGCAACTCGCCCAGGGAAACGCGACGTCGATCGAGCGGCCGGAGGAGTCGGAGATGACAGGTTCACCGAGGCTACGCGTCGTGTTTACGTGAATAGCGGTAGCTCGGTTTGGGGAGAGTTGACAGAGCGCTGAGCGGCACATTAATGGCTGTGCGGGTGTGAAGGGCCCGTGCTTGACGAAACACGCACGGATGCAGAATAAATGTGCGTTGACGCCGCCGCTCCCCATTACGTGACGCAAAAAGAAATGATGCTAGGCGTTTGTTGACATGTCCTACTTTTAGTCGCCGCAAAGCTCGTGCTTTGGGCGCGAAGGTGACGTGGCCCCTCCGTGCAGAGACGGGACCCCCGAACCCGGGCTTCTCACATATCAAAGAGGGAAGTCGCCGCGACTCCAGCTTCTTATTCCCCGCTTCGCTAAATGCAGAACGGAGTCACGCCTTTGTTCGGCGTGACGGCGCCGCCTCACGCGAGGGGGGCTTGGAGTCAGCGGGGAAAAATCAGGGGCTGAAAACCCTCATGGATGAGTTTTGTGGCTGCGATTGCAGGACGTTCACTTTCACCCGATGCGTGAAACCGCAAATATGTGATGTCATCGAGAGAGAACAGGACATCTTAAGAAGAACCCAAGACTTATTTATAACAACACATTTATTATTTCAGAATTCAGAACTCAGAGGTCGTGCTAGCAGGTGTGAAGGCGGCGATGCTCTCGGAGGGAGTCTGTTAGGAGGACGAACGATGGCGTTACACAGCACGAGATAAAAAATATATTCACATCTTTCTTCACATCTCTATTTTCATAAAAGTGTCCACGACAAAGACTGACTGCACGTTTGACTGACAGATTAAAAAATCCTGATCCGAACATGAACGCCGCACAGCTAATGTATCACATATCAATAAAAACACATCAGATCTGTTCGCTCTTACTCCCCTTTCCTCAGGATTTTACAAAAAGACTGGATTCCCATCCAGAAGCCCGGAAGGATCTTCTTGTCCAGACCGGTCTTCACCCTGTGCAGCAACCGGACCTCCTTCTCGGCGCCCTCGCCTTCGACCGCGTAGAAACTCATGATACCCGCGGGCTGGTCCACGTACACCCCGATGGTGGAGCAGAAGGGAACGCCGTGAATGTCCTTGCTGATCCCGTCGAACCAGATCTGGTAGTGCCTCCCCTCCCAGCACAGAGCCCAGGACTCCTCGTTTTCCCCGAGGCCGCTGGGCCCGGAGTGCGCCCTCCTGCCCGCTCCCTCGTACGTGGCTCCGATCGCCACCCAGCCCAGATGGTCCACCTCCCAGTAGGCCCTGGCGTTCCAAATGCCCTCCTTGCACAGGACCTCCAATGGTGGCGGGGGGGGGTAGAAGAGGAACAACATGGGCGTCTGAGCGAGCGATCTCACGGCCGAAAAAGCCAACCCTCTCCTACCTGCGGGGAATACTCGTATCTCTCGGGGCTGTCCAGGACGGGGCAGACCTCCACGGTCCTGCGGCACACCTGGCAGCGGTTGTCCGAAACCCACAGCATCTTGTTGGCCGTCTTCTCATCCAAGGACAAGTTGATCCAGTCTGCAGAGAAAAAGAAAACCAACAAACATTCAGATCCTTTGGTCTGTTTTGGAAGAAATCAGGATAATTCGCTCGTACACTTCAGGAGTTCGGCTCTTCTCGTAGGCTCTTGGATGTTTGGCACGTACACAGCGTTCTTCTCTGCGGGGCGAAGAAGGAAACCGATTAAAAGCTGAACAAATGAGATTGCGAGTAGAACAGAGAGTTGTGGTTCACCTGTATTCGCCTTCTCGTTCTTGTTGGGTTTAAGCTTCTTCCCTGAAAGGACCAAAACAGCAGACATTAGAAAGTGGATCCACTCCTTCCAGGGAATATTCAGAACAAGGTCTGCCAAAGGTCTCACCTGGTCTGTTGATGCCAGGGAGGAATTTGGTGGAGTTGGGCCTGGTGGGCATCTTCGGCGTGTCTGGTGCTCGTCGGCAGAGAAATTCAGAAATCGTGAGGATTCGCCCGAAGTGGCCGGACTTTTATACCTCGGCAAAGAGGAGAAAGCGGAGCTCGAGGAGGGTCTTCGGGGAGGCGTCAAAAGAACGTGTCGGCTTTGACACGTGGAAATAAATGGCGGCATTTGACACCCAAGAAACCCTTGGAGTGCGTCCAGAAAAGGGTGTCGGGGCTGCAGACAGCGTTCACGCCCAGGGCGGGAAAGTGTGTCAGCAAGACGAGCCGCGGGCGCGTCCGAGGGGGGACGCTGAAGATACCCAGCACGTCTGTATGTCAAAATCCAGGCCTTTCTAGAACGAAGGGCCGAGGAAAGGGTGGCGGTTCGATTCCCCTGCCGAGGTGTGAGACACGGCCGCTCCGATGGCGGGTTAGCGCTTAGCATCGTCCGAGTGGCCGCGTGAACGGATGAATGCGATCCAAAACAATGGTCGTGCTACATGAGTGGAGACCATCTGCCATTTAAAGACATCCGCATCTTGAAATTCATTCATTGATCGATTGATTCATTGATTCATTGATTCATTGATTCATTCACTCATTCACTCATTCACTCATTCACTCATTCACTCATTCATTCATTCATTCATTCATTCATTCATGACTCAATCACATCATATCCGGTCCAACAACCATCTGGACCATGTAGGGTCTCCAGTGAACCTCATGCGTGTTTTTGGACTGTGGGAGGAACCCGGAGAACCCGGAGGAACCCCAAGTGGACACGGAGAACATGGACACTTCACACAGAAAGGTGTGTGTGTGTGTGTGTGTGTATGTGTGTGTGTGGGTTGTAAATTTGATTTTGTCGCTCGGGTCCAGTGTCATGAACATAGTTCGTAGCACTGACTCAGAACTTCGTTCCCACTCATGATGTCACTGAGAAACAAAAGTCCACGCTTCCACAGGCTTTGACATTATTTATTCAAAGGTGCAACTGCATTTTCGACAATGAAACCCTTCATTCTCTGCAAATGACGTCAAAAAAAACATTTAGAGGAATAAAAATACAGGACAGCAAAGACATCAGTATAAATCTATAGAAATCGGAGTGAATACAGTCCAAATATGATGGCGTCCGACCCGAGGCTGGTCTCCAGGAGCAGGTCCTCATTCCTCCTTCTTCAGGAGCAAGCAGTGGGAGTGCGTCCCCAACCAGAAGCCCGGGATCATCTTCTCTTTGAAGGAGGTCCTGACCTGCTGCAGCAGTTTGACCTCCCTCACCCGGCTCCCCTCCCTGGCCTCCTCCACCGCGTAGAAGTTCAAGACGCCCGCCGGCTGGTCGAGGTAAACCCCCAGCGTGGAGGTCTGAGGCATCTCGGAGATCTGGAGACTCTGACCCTTGTGCCAGGCGTGATACCCGGAGCCGCTCCAGCCCAGACCCCAGGACTCCTCGTTCTCGCCGAAGCCGCAGGAGCCGTGGCTGTTCCTCCTCCCCGCCCGCTCGTACGCCACGCCGGCGACGACCCACCCGGAAAACTCCACTTCCCAGTAAGCTCGGAAGCCCAGCACGCCTTCTTTGCAGAGGACCTGGCAGAACACGGAGAGATGGACTTTTCACGGGCGATGAAGCAAGAAAACGGGACTGATTGCAGCTTCTGCTGTGCAGAAACCGTCCAGTTCTTTCCTGTCATCGCACCTTGCGTGGTGGGACAAACCCTGGGGAACATCTACCGCAACCACCGATGATGTTTACATGCTCACCTGCGGGGAGTATTCGTATCTCTCGGGTCGGTCCAACACGGGACACGTGAGGTCGTCGGTCATACGGGCCACTTTGGCCCCGCCGTCCGATATCCACAGCACCTTATTGGCCGTCTTATCGTCCAAGGAAAGATTGACCCAAACTGATTAAAAAAAGATTGAAAAAAAATATTCACCAGGAAAAGGGAAAGAAAGAAAGCAATAATAACAACAATAATAATAATAATAATAATACAAATAGCACTGTCATTTTAATCAATAATGAAAGTATCAATGCCAATGAGAATAATAACCAATACAACATAATAATAATAATGACGATGATAACAATGGTGATAATAATAATAACTATAATAATAATAATAATACAAATAGCACTATCATTCTAAGTAATACTGAAAATATCAATGCCAATGAGAATGATGTATCAATATAACCAATATAACATAGTAATAATAATAATGATAATAACAACAACAACAACAATAATAATAATAATAATAATAATAATAATATTAAAAACAATTTAAATAACAAGAGTAGTAATAATAATATTAACTATAATCAAAATTATAATACAAAAAGCACTATCATTATAAGTCATATTGAAAATATCAATGCCAATGAGAATAATATATCAATATAACCAATATAACATAGTAATAGTAATAATAATAATAATAATAATAATAATAATACTATTATTAATAACAATTTAAATAACAAGAGTAATAATAATAATAACTATAATCAAAATAATAATACAAATAGCACTATCATTATAAGTAATATTGAAAATATCAATGCCAATGAGAATGATATATCAATATAACCAATATAAAATAATAATAATAATAATAATAATAATAATAATAATAATATTATTAAATATAATAATAATAATAATGATAATAATAATAATAACAATCATACTATTATTAATAACAATTTAAATAACAAGAGTAATAATAATAATTGCAATAATCATTTAAAAAAAATTATGATAGTACTGCAATTATTATTGATACCGAAAATATCGATTATGATGATAATAATGAAAGGAAGAGGCCAAAAAGAGCTTACATTTGAGGAGATCGTCTCTGCATTTGGGCTCAGGGATGTTTGGCTCGTAGGCCGGTGTTTTCTCTGGGGAGCGGAGTGACAGTCAGTCAAGGTGACCGGAGATATCGGACGTACGTTCTCGTCTGCGCTCAAATCACACCGGGACGGCAGTGCCTCCGGCGCACGGCGGTCGCTCACCTGCGTTTCCAGCCTTGATATTCTTGGCTGCTGAAAAGAAACAAGAGGAAATAAAAAACGGATAAGAGTCGCGGCGGCGCCGCCCGAGCGAGTGCGTGCCAGGTGTGTGTCCCGGCAGGTGATGCCAGGTGAGACCTTGCCATGCGACACGGAGCCATCTGTCTCCGACGCTTGGGACGATCCGTGCCAGAACGGCTGGAATTCCCGGCAAACAGCGGTCGCGGCGCCGTAATCGCTCAGGAGGAACGATTCAAGGCACCGGAGGGCTGTTTGTCGGGCGAATATCGAAAAAATAAATGATCTTTCCGCTCCGCCGCTCATCGGCACAACAACCAGACGACGCTGCTCCGACGGTTGTTCAAATTCTTCCGCCTCGAATTTCCTCAAAGTCATGGTTTTAATGCAGCGTCACATAAATCGCAAAACACGAAGTCGTCGGCCGCGCCACCCTTTCGACTTCCAGAACAATGCGGAAGATCTGGCGACTTTTCAAAGAAGCAGCCAAGACCTTTGTGGAAGCCGAGTTGGAGCTGCGGTGCCGGCCGCTAACAAAGCCGGCGGCTGTTTCTGCGCCACGCGGCTGGCGTGTAATGAATAAATGAACGGCCGTAAATCGTCTCACTTGGCCGCCGCCCTGAAAGGGACCATGTGAGAACGCTAAGCCGGCCGTCCGTAAATAGCGCGAGGTGATGAAAATATTGCTTTGTCTGGTCTCATTACAACCTGACACCGCACAGAAGATTAGGCCAAAAGCGGCTTAAGTCCCGCGGTGACATTCCGGCCGCGCTTGTTAGCCTAATTGTGACAGCGTTTGAGAGAATCGCCGGCGATTCCTATGATGGTCAATGCTATGCGTAGGAACAAACGCGATTTCGCCGAGAGCCCGTTTGTGAGCACTGATATGAGCGAGAAAATCAATATTTAAGGAGTTAAACTGCAGCACTCGGGATTAAACATCATCCCGCTGTAATCCGGGAGGCTCCGCTGGAAGGCATCAGAAGGACGAGCGGGATCTCGGGATACGTAAACACAGACTATCATGACGGATTAAACTTCAGCCGCGACAGTTTCTGCGTGGCTTCACACCTCCTGCAGTGCCAAACAGAAAATCCCGCCGGATCTCGATCTTCTTCCAGCCACCGGCCGATGTTCTTAAAGCAGCGAATACACCTTTGCAAGAGCGTCCAATGAGAGAGCGCATTACTGACAGGGAGCGGGGAAGGAAACTGAGGGTTACCTTTGTCCGAGCTGCGGGTGTCGGAGATGATCCTGGTGCTGGTGGGCATCTTGAGGTCTGTCTTTCCCGTCCAAGCGGCGAGCTGGTTTTTCTCCAGGCTGATGTCACCGGTGTCTGTGGGTGCGATGAGGCGCCGGGGCTTCGCTGACTGACACCTTAATGCCCTTCTTTTATTCCCCCTCCTTTAAATGGTGTGTTTGTGCGCGCAAAAGAGGAGGAAGGCTTTTCA
>CAAKHD010001768.1:67272-81829 GCA_901007705.1 Fistularia tabacaria
TTTCTCAACATGGGGGGGGGGGGGGGGGGGGGGGGGGGGGGGGGGGGGGGGGGGGGGGGGGGGGGGGGGGGGGGGGGCGAGCGGGTGACGCAGACGTGGAATCGATGTTGCCAATAAGAGGCCCGGGGTTGTAACCGGAGCCGCCGCCGCCGGCCGGGTTTTTTCCTAAAAAAGGCCGAATGGACGCCTTGATGTCCAGAGGACATCCCTGGTACCGAGTAAAGCCCGCCCCCCTTCACTGAGGCAGCCGGGGACCTTCACACCGCAACACGAGCGGCATGATTGATGCTGCGTGTAATCACACCCAAAACACACACACACACACAGACACACACACACACACACACATGCCCATGCCACACACACTGCTTTGGCTGTATTCGATTTAAAGCATTGTCATTGACTGGAAACTCGGCAAGTATCTGTGCGTGTGTGTGTGTGTGTGTGTGTGTGTGTGTGTGTGTGTGTGTGTGTGTGTGTTAGCGCAGAAAAATAGCAGGTGTTCAGCCGCATCCGCGGTGCCGTAGGTGGGAAATAAACAAACCCCGACCGAGACAGCGGGAAAGTGCAATGCATCATCTTGAGAGGTCGCAGAGGGACAGAAAGGAGGACAAGCAGCCAATACTTAACCAATTATATAGATAGATTTTATTTGAATTGGAAGATGTTCAACCCGAGGCCACGGTTGCTCCGTGCAAGACCTCTGCCAGCCAGCCCGCTCTGCAGAATGCAAATCCTCCATCCTATTTCGTTGGGACTCCGCCATCGGGCAAACCACGCAGCCCCATCGGCCGCTCAAAGCATCCCCGGGGATATCGGCCTTCACTCTCAAGCAGTAAAACAAAACATAAATATCACATAACATCAGATCAGGCAGAGATAATAAAATGTGGCAAAATTGATTTATTGGCGCTTGCGTAACAGCCTGGCCCGAGTCAACCCGGTCTTCGGCTCATCAGAAACGCGGCGGCTGGAAATGTTGACGGGCTCCCGATCTCATATCCCGTATCGTTCCTATTTTTGACTTTATTGCCGGCCAGTCGAGTTCAGATTAATAATAAAAGGCTTTTTATTAGCGTCCAGGCGCTCCCGTCCGTGCATTCGTATCAGCGGGGCTCGCGAGGCTGAAGGAAACAGGGCTCACGAAGGATACCTGCTCGTACCTCCTCCAGTTTGATGTGCGGCTGAATCCTGATTGTCTACACGCTTCCCTAAAGCACCTCATCCAAGTATTTAGCGGTGGAGATGGACGTACGATGGAAGTTAGAGATGGGGTAAACAATCTTCAATATCTGATGCAAGTACACTAAAAATACCCCTGTGTGCATCAATGTACCGCAAAGGTACATAATAACCTAGATACCCAACTGTGGGTCATGTGACCGGGGTGACTCGCTCCGGCTTAGCCGGGCTTTTGACCTGCATTTTTCTGTGAGCCATGCCACCGCCGCGTCGCGGAGACCTTGATGCCCGTGGCCTATGCAAGGACAAAAGTCGACCGGCGGTCCTGGACGCCTACTTCGCCGCGCTCCTGCGCAGGGGAGGGAGGCAGGGGTGCATCTGAGGTGTTAAATGCTCTGACAAGTGGCCAAACCGCCGGCCAAGGCTGCCCCGACCTTCACGCGCTCCCGGCTGCCTCGGCGGATGACCAAATGATCTAAATAAACAAGTTAGCAACATACGTGGAGGGTTAGCGGTAGGGTGGCGCCGGAGGTGAACGAGGTTCGGTGGAAAAATAGGCTCCACTGTTGTGGAAATTGGGACTCGCCTGTGTTCACTTGTAGGGCGGTCGGAAATCGAAGCATACGGCCGGTGCCCGGCCAGAGAGCCATATGTATGGCAGCTAATGCTAAAAGGGCCTGATGTGGATGAACTTCCTTAAAATCAAATCTTCGTCAATCTTCGTCTCTGTTCCTGTAAAGCCTTCGACTTCAAACCTCTGCTGCTCACCGACATCGACTTCCGAGAACGGGGTTTTGCAAAGTTATGAGGGGATAAACTGTAAAACTCAAAATCCACATCTTTAGAGACCCGCGGGTGTCATGGGGCTCGGGTGTCGGCAGAAATCCCGGTTTGACGGCCTCCCGCTGTGACGCGCCCATTAGTAAGCTCATTATCTCAGCATACCGAACCCAAATGTCCGTTAGGAGCCCCACCAAAACCTTTAAGACCCCGCTTTCCCTGGAGGGTATAAAAAGCAGCGGCAGCACGCCCCCGACAGGCACGCACATCCAAGAAACTCCAGCATCGGACAAAACGGTAAGAACTCCGACGGGCGCTCGCGGCACTCGGCAGGACTGACCGAGCTACGGATCTAGCAGGGAGTGAAGTTATTTCCAAAATGGCGTCTTTGAAATTGATCATCTCCTTGGATCTGTTGAGAAAATCATCCCACTGTGGTTTTAGATTCGTGATCAGACAAAATCAACATGATTCCTGTTATGTGTTTGCAGGAGGAAACTCCAGAGACATGGATTCCACCACGGGTAAGTACCGAAACCGTTGCAACGTCCTTCCATTGCACCGAAAACCATCTGCCCCGGTCGCTAAACAGGATCTGCTGCCTGTCATGTGGTCGTCCCTCATCCGCAGTCAGTTCAGAGAAGACCCCGGTCTCCCAGCCCGACATCCCCGAGCCGACAAGCAGAGCCGATCTTCTGAAATGTAACAAAAACCCACCGCGTGTTGTTGCGTTCCCCAATGTCTTTGTTGATTTGGATGACGAGTGCGGTGATAAATTCCACCCCCAACCAACAACGCAGACTGGATTGACCTCTCTCTGGACGACAAGACGGCCAATAGGATGCTGTGGATCACAGAGGGCGGATGCAAGGTGTCGCGCAAGACGGACGACATCGCTTGCCCCGTCTTGGACAGACCGGAGAGGTACGAGCATGTCCCTCAGGTATGCTTCGATTTCTGATTTACTTTCACGGTCAAAAATAGCGCAGACCCGAGTTAGCTCCTTGCACTTCTGTTCCCGTCCCGATGGTCTGCACCCCGGTCCGTCCCCAGGTTCTTTGCAGAGAAGGCGTTCTGGGTTCCAGGGCGTACTGGGAGGTCAAGTACACCGGCTGGGTGGTGGTCGGAGTTGCCTACGAAGGGGCGGCGAGGCGAGGCGCCGACGGACCCTGTGGCCTCGGAGAGAACGAGCAGTCGTGGGGTCTCGGCTGGGGCGGGTCCCACTACCAGGTGTGGTTCAACGGCAGCAACAGCGAGATATGGGACGTCCCCCAGTGCACGACCTTCGGGGTTTATCTCGACCACCCGGCCGGCGTCATCGACTTTTACGCGGTGGAAGACGCGGAAGAGGGGAAGGAGGGGAGGAGCGGGAAGGACGTCCGCCTGCTGCAGAGGATACGAAGCTCCTTCAGGGGGAAAATGATGCCCGGTTTCTGGGTGGGACAGAAGTCTTCCTGTGCGTTACTCAGGCTGGAGGAATAAACGCCGTTTCTTGAAGAGTCCCATCGCAAAACGACGCCGACTGCAAATGACGGCCAGAAACGTGTGTGTCAACTGAGGTATTATAAACCGAATACAAACGTCAATATTGACACCTCGAATGTTATTATCCACTCAGCAGGATAAACGAGGAGAGCAGTCTGAGTCGGCGAGGTGACCGAAGTTTCAGAAGTTAACACACTTATAATGTGAGGCGGAAAATGCCAGACTTGAGGAAACTCGCACTGAAGCCCTCACTTTACTGTAGATAATACAAACACATACTGGCTTGAAGTGTTTTGTGTTATCACTTACTTGAATTTATTGAAAAATGATTCCTTTATCCGCTTTCATAATTGCTTTCACGGCTCAGCATTAACTTATAAAAATAAATAAAAAAATAAAAAAATAACTGACTAATAATGCCGTACACTCATAAATGAATCATAATGTACACAGATGAATTAATTGTAAAATACAAGAATACATTTCCGATATTATACACTAATAAATCAATAACGTAATATAATGTAGCAAGTGAAGAAAAGGTGGCAAATTAATGCTAATAAAATACACCTAAACCATATAGTAATGAGATTACAAATGATGAGGCTAATAAATTCACAAATTCTATTGACAAATTAATTCATAATAATACAAACTGCTAAATTAATGTCAGTAGAAACAAATTGGATGAACGGGCGTGGGGGTGGATCGGTGCAGATCCAGGGACTGGGTTCATCCCATCCAAGTCTATTTTTGTATTTGCCTTGAAATCGTGTCTATCATGTCAAAATCAAGGGGTATCGGGTGTTTGCAAAGTCTCAAATGAATAAATGCAACATTCTGAAGGAGTCAGAAAGTGCACCTCTGCGAATCCCCGGACCTGTCATCCGCACTTCTCCTCCCACAGAAACCAAATGATTAATACTTAATGATAAATATGTTTAAGACGGGATAAACATGACACAATTTGCAGCAGCGTATTGAGTGGCGTTAACCCGAGGTGATAAGTCACGATGTATAAATACAAGCTTACAGCAGAGGAACATTAATCCATCACTGTCACGGGAGGCATCCGCTGCCTCCAGCTGCCGTGGATCATTCATTCTTCACCCCTGCCTGTTAAAAGCGGAGGTCAGGGGATTAGGGTGGCGACATGAAAGCAGATCCTTGGAAGTAATAAACAGGACTCCATCCCAGGCATTCCCGGCGGCAGAATATAGGGCAGCCGACGGAGGACGGAAAGATGGAGATGCCGCTGATCATCTCCAACCGTTTCACCCGTAATGCGTTTTTTTTCCACCGGGCCGGAATCGACCGAATACGCCAGGCCAATCGGCACGGTGGACAACGGTGAAGAACGAAGAGGTGCTTCTCCAGCCCTGCAGGAGATGCAGGTGGATGGGAACAAAATGAATGTGAGGAGTTAGGTGGAACCAGTGGCGTGCAGAGGTCTGGTGATGCCCAGGGCCAACTCCAGGATTGTATTCCCCGAAGACTCAAGGAGAAGTCCTGGGACTGAGTCTACTTGGTAGCCCGGCCTCCGTTCCATCGCCCGCGCATGTAAACAAATCCCACGGCTTCCCGGCACCATGGCAACGAGAGCAGAAGAGATGACCGTGTTTCTATGATAGTTTTTGATGTGTTTTCAACAAATTAGGCAGATATATTTATCATATGTACTCTTAAAAAGGGCTGTGCTCATTTCCAGTAGTTCCAGTAATATTCTGTACTTGCATGAAACTACATATCACAACACAGTCAGTTAAAATGAAAATTAAATATGTAAGAACCGGGCATGAAAACAGGTACCATGTCAATTATAATTGCTTATAATGCTTCCTGCAGGCTAAGGCCCAATGGGAAGCTTCAGAACGTAAAAAGAGGCTGAGTTGTCAGTGGCCCGGAGGCTTCACCTTTGACTACATCCCACGTAAATATTTCATCAAATATCAACCCCAAAAAACAGGGAATCCTAGTTGTACCCGTTCTAGAGCTACTCACTGGCATGAGTACCATTTCCTCCGGCTGGAAAGGGTTCACCAGGCTGAGGAGTTCAGGACCACCCATGGCCTCTGCCAGGGCTGGTGAAAGAGCAGCCATGGGATCGGGCTGGGAGACTCTGTGGAGCAGACAGGACGCACAGCTGGAGAAGAAGATGTGGAGGCTCCTCTTTGGGAGTGAGGAGGGTGGAGAAGGTCAGGAGCGAGTCCATCAGAGGGGCAGCACATGTTAGATGTTCTGGAGATACAAATCAGGCTGAGATGGTTTGGAGGAATAGAAGGATTCTCAGGCTGGAGGAGGTCTTGAGAGGAGGTTTATACATGAATGGAAAGAGGACAGAAAGTATGTTGGTGTGAGAGGAGAGGGTTAGATGGAGGCAGATGATTGGCTGTGGAGACCCCAGGCCAGGGGAGAAGAAGACAGCGTCATCTGATGTATCTCCAGCAACATTTGGGGTTATCGTTCTTCAAAACAATCGTCTCCCAAAGAGAGAACAGGGTCGGCGCAGACGCTCCCGCTGAACCAGTGCAAAATCGAGGGCCGTGTCCGTCCGTGGGACCCAGAACGGGGTTTTTGAAGACTTCGATCCTGAAGGTTCATCCTCTGGGTGAGGAGCGGCCCGGCCGACTCGGCTCTGCTGCTTCACGCCTTCCCCTTGTCTTTGACTCCCCCTGCTGACCGTCACCGCTCTGTGCCGCCAAACACAACTTCTCCTCTATCATCTCTTCTAGTAATGATGTCTGTCCAACGCTCTGCTTCAGCAGGGCCATGATGACCATCCCATAAAAACACCTGTATCACAGGAACCGTCTCCGTGGAGATCATCTACATTTCCGTAAAACACGTGTCAACAGTTGCATGGGTTTGAGACAAACACGGCTGAATAATGACGTGTTGCGCGGGTTTTTCAGGATTTGGTCAAACCAAACAACAAGAGCCATGGCAACTGCCTGCCTGTCCTATTTTGGATTTTGAACAAATAAACTAATAAAGGATGAGTTGCTGAGCTGACGGTTGTGGAAGCCTTTTGTCCTGGTTCATTCGGGATGAGAACCAGGTTCACACCTACAAGGAGTTCTGCTCCGCATGTCAGACACCATCCACAGTGCAAAGTGGTTTGGAAACTATATATATGTACACAATATGGCCAAAAGTATTGGCTCACCGGCCTTGACTGGGATATGAACTTAAGTGACGTCCATTCCTGATCCAGAGGCTTCAGTATGACGTGGATCCACCCTTTGCAGCTAGAACACCTTCAGCTCTTCTGGGAAGAATGGCCACAAGCTTCACCAGTGTCTTCATGGGAATTTGGAGAATTCTTCCGGAAGCGCATTGGTGATGTTGGATGAGAATGTGTATATATATATATGTGTATAAATACAGTGTATATATACAGTGTGTTCAGTGTGTATATAGACAGTGTGTTTAGTGTATGTATACATTATATACATTGTTTACAGTGTATATATACAGTTTGTACACTGTATATAGACATTATATACAGTGTCTACAGTGTATATACAGACAGTGTATTCAGTGTATATATACAGTGTGTACAGTGTATGCATACAGCGTGTACAGTGTATATATTCAATATGTACAGTGTATTTATACACTATATACAGTGTATATATACAGTGTGTACAGTGTATATAGACAGTGTGTACAGTGTATATAGACAGTGTGTACAGTGTATATAGACAGTGTGTATAGTGTATATAGACAGTGTGTACAGTGTATATACAGTGTGTACAGTGTATATAGACAGTGTGTACAGTGTATATATACAGTGTGTACAATGTATATATACAGTTTTTACAGTGTATATAGACAGTGTGTACAGTGTATATAGACAGTGTGTATAGTGTATATAGACAGTGTGTACAGTGTATATAGACAGTGTGTACAGTGTATATAGACAGTGTGTACAGTGTATATAGACAGTGTGTACAGTGTATATAGACAGTGTGTACAGTGTATATAGACAGTGTGTACAGTGTATATAGACAGTGTGTACAGTGTATATAGACAGTGTGTACAGTGTATATAGACAGTGTGTACAGTGTATATAGACAGTGTGTACAGTTTATATAGGCCGCAGTGTTTCCCAGCCTCTTTCGAGCCACGGCACATATTTGACATGAGAAAAATCCCAGGGAACTCCACCAAACGAATATGTCAAAAACGTTTTGAATGAAATAGAATGAAAGCGGCGTGTCAATCGACTTACTCAGCGTGAAATCTGGCCCTGTTTGCTCGAACACAAAGCTGATATTGTCACAGGAACTGGTTGTGTGGATTTAGTCACGAGTTCAGCACCTTTGTGTCTGGCTTTCAGAGCTTTCTCACTCGTCTTGGTGGTTTTCTTCAACAACGCTGCCTGTTTCTCACTCTCTTTACGCAGATCAACAAAATAGTTGGGGGTGTTATCTTGAAGCGAAGGGTGGTTAGTTGAAGTTTGCTTGGAAGCGTGGCACTGTTGGACAGCTTTTCCTCGCACGCCAGGCACAACCCAGTGGGCTCGCTTGTTTCCCCAGTAAAAGTTTATAAACGCAATCTAACTTTCATCGTACTGTCTTGAGCTCACTTTTTTTTTACTTTCTTCTGACCACGACTCATACTCGGGCCTACATCTGGGGGTTCTCCAGGACCAGAGGGTCCTGATGGAGTACTTTCTCTTTTTAAAATTTGTATCCATGGCATATCACTGTCGCTGTCTCACTCTCAGCATCACTAATGACTGCTGTTTGAGCAGCAGCAGGAAGATCCACAGCTTCATTCACCGACTGTTGCCATCTAGTGGAAGAACATTTCATTACTCTTCCTGTGCCTGCAAGCTGCCCACATAGAGCAACAGACACATTATTAGCCTTGAATAAATAGTTTTTGGATCAATCAGGTGAAAGTGGACATTTTTCCACGGCACACCTGATGATCTCTGACGGCGCACTCTGGTTGGGAAACACTGATATACAGTATGCACAGTGTATATATACAGTGTGTACAGTGTCTATGTAGAGTATGTATATCATTCACGGTAGGGAAATGTACATCACTATGTGCAGTGTTTGTAGAGTGTGTACTCATATGCTGTGCTATGTATGGGTATACATACACTGTAAACAGTGTATGTAAACACACATGAAATATACAGCATGTATGGTATAGACACACACTATGTACAGTAGACATATACTTATATATATTATTTACTGCAAGGACATGTGTGCCAGTATCCACATTGTATACCTATGGTGTGTACTGTGAATATTTACAGTGTGCACAGTGTATATATACAGTGTGTACAGTGTATACATACAGAAGGTACAGTGTATATATACTGTATTTATACTATTTACTGCATGAAAATGTGTGCCAGTATGCACATTGTATACATACAGCCTGTGTACATGTATATATACAGTATTTACACTGTATATAAACAGTATGCACAGTGTGGATATACAGTGTGTACAGTGTGTAGATAGAGTGTTTACAGTGTATATGTAGAGTGTTTTCAGTGTATATATTCAGTGTGTACAGTGTGTAAAATGTGTATATATACAGTGTTTATATACAAAGTGCAGTGTGTATATACAGTGTGTACAGTGTATATATACGGTGTGTAAAATGTGTATACACAGTGTGTATGGTGTATATATATTTATACTGTATATACAGTGTACATATAGTGTGCAGTGTCTATATACAGTGTGCACAGTGTGTGTATATACAATTTGTAAAATGTGTAGATATAGTTTATATATACAGTGTATATATACAGTTTATACAGTGTGTATATATAGTGTGCACAGTGTGTATATACAGTGTGTACAGTGTGTATATACAGTGTGTACAGAGTGTAAAGTGTGTATGATCCAGGTGTTATTGTGAGTGTTTGAGCAGTTGTGGGTGGGATTCATGTGTTCACCAGAGTGATGGCGTGTGGGTGAAGAAGCTGTTCCTGCGTGGTGGACAGTGTTGGCTCACAGCGATCTGCCAGAGGAATTCACAGGTTTTAGATTTCCCCGTTTGAAAAGCAGCAGAGACACAGAGCGAAGTCAGAGCGGAGTGGGATTCAGTGCATCTCACCACAGGATGGTGCCATGGCGTCATGAGTGGACCGGCCCGGATGGCTGCCCTCCCCCATGACTGCGCTCTGAAATGCTCTGAATGCCCCGGCGCACTCCTCCCTCACGATGCAAGAAGTATGTTTCCATTTCTGTGATTTGTGCTTTAAAACTCAAGACAGGTTCTCCCTCCTGTATGTGAAAGCAGGACCGGATTATAGTTACGGTAAAAATGGAGTTATCTTCATGAATGACTGACTGATTGTTGCTGGACGTCGGTATAAATCTTGAAAGTGCATTAAGATCTTGTTGCAGAGGCGGCAAATATTGCCACCGGAGGACAGAAGCCACGGGAGGATTTATGGTCATCGCCCTGCGCTGCGAAGAGAGCCGCTTGTTTCCTCAACACAAAGGATATTTATTTGTTTGCCCGACTGAGAGCTGAATCCTCATTTCCTCACAAAGTGTCCAAAAGCGCACTCATGTTTTATTTTGAAGGAAAAAACAAAAAGTGACACACTTCCTGTCCAATATCGTCCACGACCGTCTCTGAAGTGTCCAATAGGTGAAAGTCCCCCCGCTATATTTACAGTTTCCTTCCAGTTCAATTCCCTTATCAGATGCCAGCCTGGATTTGGAGGCCGCCCGTAAGCCTCCGAATTTATCGCGCCGCGTCACAGAGTCGCTTACAAAGCGGCCGAGGCTCCTCCCGGAAGTCGCCGTGAAATCCTGGATCATCTGCAAACCCGATAAAAACGGCCGTCTGGATATTGACGACGGGAGTCGTGAACGGGGATGAAGGGATTATTGCCGTGGGATTGGAGGCAGATCTGGATCGGTACGTCCGCGGGGCGGCGTCGCATCGGACCCGGGAGAGTCGTGGCATCGAAGTGGACAAAACACAAAGTCATCACACACACACACACACACACCATCTCCACCACCTGCAGCACCACGGCTGGTTTCCACCGTCCTCACAAACATCAACGCGACCTTTGACGTCACGACAGCCGTTAAACCGACGTGCTCGTGTTTGAATACAGATGCTGGGAAGTCGGGATCACCGCTCGGTTTTTACGACTTTTAATTAAACACCTACCGGTAATGATGAGTGAAGTATCTTCTGACCTCCAGGGGTCGCCGCAGCCAATCACCTGCCTCCATCTCACCCTCTCCTCCACATCACGCCAATGACTTCACGTCCTCTTCATGCCTCATTGCTGACATTTATGTCTAATTAAAACCATAGTACAATGAATACATAAATAGGAATACTTTGTTGTACACATTGGAGTTCAAGCCTCGAATAGTAAATGATCAGAGAGGACAGGAAGTTTGACGCTGTCGAGAACAATTGATATTCACTTTCCTGCCAGTTGATGCTTTTTGGCCGGATTTGATCTTATTTTATCAGTTCAACAATAAATACAGTCAAAGAGGACGAAGGCCTGGCCATCATAAAGTACACGACACGTTTCAGAGATCATTGAAGTCAATCACATTGCCAGGAAAAACATGATAGAATGCAGAACTTCATATTGCAGTCAGAGTTCCGGGGCTGCTGGAGACGATCCCTGCTGTCATTGGACGAGAGGCTGTCCGGTCACCGGCCAATCCCAGGGGCCGCCTGTAGAGACATACAACTACTCACCCTCTCATTCGCACACCATAGAGACATTCCTTATTACTATCTAGGGTCTCCAATGAATCAATGTATATGTTTGGGCTGAGGGAGGAACCCGGAGAACCCTGAGGAACCCCAGCAGACGCAGGGAGAACATGGAGACTGGGAGCAGAAAGGCCTCCTGCGGGAATCCAACCAGGGACCTTCTGGCTGAGAAGCGATGTCGAAGCAAAAATAGAACTGCTGGCTGCAGTGAAGGCCATCGGCCACAGGAGGTCATTGTTTGGATTTTTCTCTTTGGTTCACTCCCCCATGGAGTCGGAGATACCGCGAGCGGCAGTCAGGGGCCCCCAAGAGCTGGCGCTTCTACGCAAGATGCAACCCCCGAATGTACAAAGTGCGATTCTGCCTTTAGCTAACATGGTCATGGATTTCAGCACTGGGTGCTTTTGGTAAAGAAGGAAAGAAAAACAAACGAATAAAAGTATCTCTCCAACCCGCGTCTTCAGCGACTTGGCTCATCCAATCATCGCCGGCCCGGTTTTCTGGAATGGTGCAGCTTTGAATCGAGGACCAGCCGCCGCTGGAGGACGGAGTTCAGGCGGCAGCTGAGGCATCCAGGTGAACCCGAGACGGCTGCCGCCAAAGCGAAAGCTCCTGCGAAGCGAAAGTCTTCGGATCAGCCTCAGGTCACCCCCGACAACCATCCCAGTCCCAACGCCAGCTGACTGTAAGCACAACCTCTTTGGATGCTCCTTGGCTCGGGGGATATTATTCTAGAAGACCACATGCAATCTAAACGCTCATAAACATATGGCAGTATAAGTGGAAGCCCGAGGTGACCCCTGACCTCAGGTCACATGGGGGGGGGGGCACCTGTTGAGTCACTCAGAGAACCTGAAATCCTGAAAACTAAAGCGTAAAGGATAAAAATGTGCCTCCGGTTGCACGTTGGAAGGGAAGGGGTTCGGAACACCAGCATCACATGAGACGCTGCGATCACTGTCAATTTAGAATACGGTTCCTCCGCCGATGCCACGCGGGTCAGGGACCTCCTGATCCGCTCTCCGAACCGAGCCACAAACATAATAAGGGAAGCATAAGCCTCCAAAAGCTTCCCGGCGCCGGGGCCAACACAAGTGTCACATTACCTTGACTGAGTTTCCCTAAAGTGGCTGACAGATGACGTGTCACTCGCCAAGTGTGGCACCTCTTCACCGCCACTCCGATGGCACAACTATCCCATCACATACACTCCACTCATCACTGGCAGGGCCAAAGGGCTAATCTCCAATTTCGCTTCAGAAATCAAATCATCTTCATTGTCAAATCTCCCGGGGCCAATTTTTCACACTCCCCATGAGTAGGCGCTCACTCTCGATCCCCGTTTTTTTTTTTTTTTGTTGTTGCCGCGGTCCATTTTCTGCGCTGTAATCACGCCGCCGCCCCGTGTTGCTTTGTCCGCCGGGTCAGGCGGGAAGGCGGGCGGGGTGAAGCGGCTACTTTTCGACTGATGGGTTTCAATGATGGGTTCAAGGTCGGCCCGTGCACTTACATCACATGTAGCTCGTCGCGTCGAATGTCATTTCGGCCACCTTCGGTTTGCCGAAGCCGCACCATCAGCCTCCTCCGTGTGGAAACCCAGACAAATCAATGTCTCCCACAGGTGTTTTCCTTCCAGCTAATGAATTACACGCTCACCCCTGCCGCTCACTCCACGCCTCAGCGGCCTTGTTGTAAATGCATAACTAATTATATGAACCTTATCTTTGTTTTGGCTGCTGCAGATTTCCACCCCCTGGCAAAAGAGGCTCACTTCTTAGCGAGAGACTATCTGCGCCCCCTCCTGCATCTGCGGCCTGCTCCGAAGATACAGGAAGGGAAAGGTAAGCTCGCGCGCTAAGCTCCCCGGGTCACAATGCGTCTTCCGGTATCGAAGATCCAGTTCTTTGCCAGGTTATCCAGCACAGCGGCACCGGAGGCCTGATTCCACTTAAAATCCTGCAACTGGTTGATGAAAGATAAAGAACCTCATGGTTTCAGCCTGAAACAGGAGGCATGTTGATGTCCGGTTGACGTTTGTCTTTCACAGCACCGGCAGGCGAGCAGTCGAATTGACTCGTGCTTTGCAGCGAACACGATTGTATTTACCCAGAACGGCGCGGTGACCGCGGTTCCACTGGCAAAACGCGGTTTCAGAGCCTTTCACGCTTTCACGCGGTCGGCGATTCGGGAGCGCCTGTTTAATCAGCTACATAATTACACTGAGGAAGATATAGCTAGTTAAAAAAAATGTTTTCAAATACAGAGGACTTTTTAGTCATAACATTATTTGATATCCTTCAGAAAAGAGCAGTTATCTATTTAAGTGCCCTCATTTATATCATTAATGCACTGCAAAGATTTCTAATTGAATTTTTGTTTATTTTATCTTGAGACTTGTTCAAGAGTTGAATAAAGCCTCAGAATCTGTATTTAGTGTATTTAGCATCTTACAAAGTGGCATGGTTTTGTTTCTACACACACAGACGAGGCAGACTTTGAATATATGAAACCCAAAAGGCGTCTCGGAGCAAACTTGGAGTATCGCTGAAGTATCTGGAGGTGGAAATCCAAATATGGTCACCCGACTCACGGTTCTTCCATCCAGTCAAACAACATCAAGCAGTTTGTGAAGACTAACATATCTGTGTTACGGTGTTATTATTCATCCAGTCGACTAGTTGTGCATGGAAACGATTCACTGAACGTTCCTCTGGCTTGACCTGAAAAGGCCCTGTGTGTGTATGTGCATGCGTCACAAGTGTGGAGTATGAGGATTAATGTTCAGTGCTGCATCTTGAACACGCTACACTTTACATGATTTGATAATGTTTGTATGTATGTGTATGTGAGTGTGTGTGTGTGTGTGTGTGTGTTTGTATATGGATATATGTATGTATACATGTATGTATGCAGGTGACTATGTTTGTCTATGCATGCAAAAATGTGTGTGTGTGTGTGTATGTATGTATGTATCTGTGTATGTCTGTGTCTATGTAGTTATGTATGTATGTATCTGTGTATGTATGTATCAATGTATGGATGTATGCATGTATGCATGTATTTGTGTATGTATGTATGCATGTATTTATTTATGTATGTTTGTGTGTATGCATGTATGCATGTATGCATGTATTTGTGTATGTATGTGTCTATTTATGTATGTAGGTATGTAAGCATGTATTTGTGTATGTATGTATGTATGTATGCATGCATGTATGTGTGTACGTATGTATGCATGTATTTGTGTATGTATGCATGTTTGTATGTGTGTATGTATGTAGTTGTGTGTGTATGTATGTACGTATGTATGCATGTATTTGTGTATGTGAGTATGCATATATATGTGTATATATATTCTCATATATGT
>CAAKHD010001772.1:8781-31460 GCA_901007705.1 Fistularia tabacaria
GGGGGGGGGAAGGGGGGGCACCGGCGCCCCGGGGGGAACCCTGGGGGTTTTTGCCGTTTCCCTCCAGCAGGGGCTTTAAATCTCGCAGGAAAAAAAAAAAAAAAAAAAAAAAGGGTCACTCCTCCTTTTCCTAAATTTTCTGCTGCCGACGGCGACATTTTTTGCAGCGTCCTCCTCCTCCTCCTCTTCCTCCTCCTCCTCCTCCTCGTCGGGGGCAGGTCCTGTGGAAGTGAGCCGTATTACAGCCGCGGCGGGCGGTGCAGCGGCTCACACGGGGCTTGGAGAGCCTCCCCTGCTTATCCGGCGATAAGAACGGAGAAGGTGACCTGGTTCCGGTGCGCCAGCGGCTCCGGTGCAGAGCGCAGATCTCCAACCCCCCCTTTCCTCCATCCCTCCATCCCTCCATCCCTCCATCCCTCCGCCCCCTCCGTCCCCTCCGTCCCCTTCCGCGGCCGGTTTCAGCACCGGGAGCGGAGCTGTCCACACATTCAGCACCTTCCTCTGTCCTCCTCCTCTCCTCGGATTTCCTCCAGGATGACGCCCAAACACCTCGGCGCGCTCCTCCTGCTCCTGCAGCTCCACTGCCTGCACGCCGGGCTCCGGGCGGCCGCCCTCCCCACGCCGACCGACGCGACGGCGGACGGTGAGTTCCGGCCTCAAACATCCGTGAAACTTTCGCTGCACATGGCTGCAAAAAACATTTTTTGGGAAAGAATCTCAACGTAGGTAATGTAATTACATTGCAATAATCGTGTAATAATGTAATAACCGTGGTTTGACTTTGGAAGTTGGGCGCGGGTGTTTTTTTTTTTCTTTACTGTAAGGGGTCTTTTCTCACTTCTTTAAGGCGGAAATGTGTCGATTTGAACGGAATACAGCAAAGTTCATCCGCGGCTCTGCGCCGTCCGGTCTATTTTAGCCCGCGGTTTAATCTTTTGTTTGATAATCCGATTAAGGGGTCTGCGCGCACACACACACACAAACACGGCCAGAGCTGCAAAAAAAAAAAAAAAAACAGGAAAGAGAGAGGGAAAAAACCATAAAACAGCAAACATGGTGGAAGGATGACCATTAAAAATTACAAGAAATATTTAGATCGTGTGGATCTTATGTGGAATTAAGTCTTTTTTAACGAAGACCTTAATTTAAATCTTTGAGCCGCATAATCTGCTTGCTCACTAATTGCGCTCCGTCGGGCTTAAAGGTTGACTTTTGTTTCGTCCTGTTGTTAGATAAAAGTGTGTACAACAGAGAGCTGACGGAGGAGAAGCCCCTCCAGGAGCAGGTAAGAGCCCGTTTCCACGACACTTTGACAATAAATCAGACTATCTGTGCGGTAAATGACCTCGTCTGCCTCGGTTGGACGTGATTTGTGTAACAGCTGTCGTTCCGTCAGATCGCCGAGGCGGACAGCGTGAAGGCCGCAGTCCAGTCAGCCGGTAAGAGGAAACCTCGCGCCTGATCGATGAATTACTTTATTTCCGTCGGCCGAGTGGCTTCGCGTTTCGGCCCCTTCCGGAAAAACGTTTTCTGTCAGCAGTGGAAAACCCCCGCCGTCATTTCTGCCACGCAGGGGGGGAGCGTCCCGCCGCCTCCAAGGACACGGACGGCGGCGACGATGACGACGACTCGACCGCGCCGAAGCGGCTGGCCGACGGCCACATATCAGAGGACGGCGGCGAGGCGGCTGTCGGGGCGGGCCAGAAGAAGGACCGCTACGTCCCGGACGAGTCGGACTCCACCAAGAGCCGCCGTCTGGCGGAGGACTACGACTCCACCAAGAGCGGGGCGGACTACGGCAAGTACCCGGGTATGAAAATCCAGGTCTCGGCTCCTGGTGGCGGCCGCGACATTTAAGCGGCACGTGGCGGGGATAAACAGGGACAGACGGAAAGGGTAAGAGAGAACACGTGGATGTGGGAGAGGAAGATTTTCCTCTTTGAAAGCCGGCGTCCTCCAAAGCAGCGATAAACCCTTTTCCCTCAAAACCCGCGATCATTGAAGACGTGCTGTCGGCTTCAGGTCACACGAAAGGACGAGCCCTTCGATGTCCGTTTGACTTCCTCCCGGTTTCCAGCCATGAGAGCATCGCGTTTCACCAGACGCCCGTCCCGTCTTTGTATTCGTCAGCGTAAATGTGATGGGGGTCGGTGACTCAGACTCCTTGCCCGGCAATGACAAGCGGTTGTTCGGGTTACGACGGCGTCTAAATCTGGCCTGGATGTGATGTCTTTCTCTCCTCTCCGGAGCGAGACGGAAATAGGCTCGACGCCCTGATCTGCAAACGCAGTCCGCCGCCATACTTAAAACGATGTCAGCGGGCCTCGGAGGACGGCCTCCCCCCCCCACACCGGGCTTAACCCTCCCTTTGTCTCCCTGCCTCTCAGACGACCCCGAGAGCTTCCGCCAGGTGGACGGCACGCTGCTGACGGCGGACGACATCGTGCAGAAGATCGCAAAGAAGATCTACGAGGAGGACGACCGAGGCGTGTTCGACAGGATCGTGTCCAAGCTGCTGAAGCTGGGCCTGGTAGGCGGCGAGGTGACGGGGCAGCGCCCCCCTGGCGGGGCCTTTAAGTGACACGGCGTGCGGATTGACATTTCCTCAGCAGGGACTTCCTCTCCCGGTGTGCCCTAATAAATGGATGAGGAAGAGGAAGTTAACTCTCCTCCCGCTTAAAATAAGCTCTATTTTTAAATTGCCTGTATAACACGGAATGAGTGGGTTGAATCGATCAGCTCCCGAGGCGGATCAATAGGTAATTGATATTCAATACACGGCGAAGCACAGTTGCTACAGCCACGCCCTCTCCTGTTGGGTTTCCCCGCAGATAACCGACAGCCAGGCGGACACGCTGGAGTACCAGGTGGCCGAGGCCCTTCAGGACCTCATTACCAAAAACGCCAAAAATAGCGTCATTGAGGACTTGGAGCGAGACGTGAAGGGAGAGCAGGACGACCAGGGCGCAGGGGAGAACTCGGTAAATCCCCGCGGGGAGGCGATGTTCGTGGTACTAGCGGGTACGTCGCGACGGCTAACGGCGCTTTGCGTTTCCAGGAAGGGTGGGACCAGCCCGGCCGCAGGTACGGCGATGACAGGGAGGACGAGGAGGAAGGCGACGACGCGTTTGAGGATGAGGTGGAGAGGGATGTGGAGGAGGAGGAGGAGGAAGAGGAGGAGGAAGCGCCGGGTAACACCTGGGAGAGGGATACCGACGGGGCCAACGAGGTGAGCTCGGAGGACGGGCTCCAGGACCTGCAGTACTTCCCCAACTTCTACCGCCTGCTCAGGAGCCTCAACTCAGGTATACAACTCAAGCCGGCGCTCGAAGGTAGTTTAGATTGAGAACGGAGTCGGAAAACTGTCGTCATGGCAATAGTGTTGGCGAGGATGAGTCAAAGCTTTGCCCGTCTTCATCTCCCCGAGTCCTCCGAGGAAGGGCGGATGAAACACGGGCAGACATCACTAATCAGAGAATCTCATCACCAGAAAACCCTGCCGCTGGAACAGTGCGGGGTATCATTAGAAATAAAGAACGTGGCAAGCAGCCCCCCCCGCTGAGTCCGATTTTGGGTTTTGCCGTAACAGACCAAGACGCCCAGGAGCGGGAGACGCTGATCACCATCATGAAAACGCTGATCGACTTTGTGAAGATGATGGTGAAGTACGGCACCATCACACCCGAGGAGGGAGTTTCCTATCTGGGTAGGAAAAAAAAAACAAAACTCCCACGTCAAGACCTCATATTGTATGTCAATAGCAATAAGACAGGGCAGCAGCTTTATTCACGTCTAATAAGCCTTTTAATAACCTATGTATGAAATGTACACCTTTGATAAGAGCAAGCACAAAACAAATATTGTTCTTTCACAAATATGTATTTGAGAGATATCTGTCAATTCGCTTGGAAATTTAAGAGAGCAACTATACGAAACGGTTGAACAAACAGGTTATTAACAAACCATCTATTGATGGGGTGAAAAAAACTGAAGTTGTAATTCATTCATCATATTTTTGGATACGGTAGAAAAAATGATGAATTTGAAGTGTGTTTTTAATTAATTATATCCGTGCTTAGTGGCATAGCAGTGAGATGGTTAACATTTTGAAAAATGCACTCCAGCGGTGAAGGCAAACAGGTGAGGAGGGTTTGCTAGCTTCTGCCGCGTCAGCATAAATGGATCATTAAAGGACAGGGAGGCAGCTGAAACATCGGTTTTAACATCGATTGGTATCATGTCAAGACACTAGGACGAGAAATATTTGACATTTAATCCCCTCATTGCATCACACTCGCCTCCCTATCGTCTGGTGCGGCGGCGTGTGAAGCGTCGGATTGGTGTCGGCGCCCGTCCAATAAACAGGACACTTTAATGGCGTCAGTCACACTGACATTGTGTGGAAAAAGGTCACCACCAGCAAAGGACAGCTGTCCTCCCCCTCCCCCCCAGATTAACCGCTCGTCATTTTGTCTCGTATTTAATCAAACTTTCCAAATTCATGCATCGGCGAAGAACAAGCCACAAGTCCTGGGAGAAACCTGCAGGTTTCTCACGACATCCAAACATTATCATCAGTCAGATTCATTTTCTGTAAGCTAATGCATCCGCTCAGCCTCACCAATGTAGCACGTGGCTAACGATACCCTGCGCCATCCCATATCAAGGCTGATGTAAGTAGGCGTCAGAAAAGCCATCATTACTCCGGCAGCAGCTGTCCATTGTGCTCCTTCGCCCGAGAGGAGGGGGAAAGAAAAAATGAACCGCTGATGTTTGCCACCAGAACAAAACAGGGATATACCATTACACAGGAAGCACGTTTCCTTGGCAACCCTGTGGCCTTGCTAATACAGGTTTGCGAGGGATAATGGAACAGTTTTTGCTATTGCCTAGCAACATGTTAATGCCCCCCCCGCCGCCGCCACCTCTGCCCTCGACCGGCCGTGACGCTTGGATGAGTCACCTAGGTACGCCGGCGGACACACACACACACACACACACACACACACACACACACACACACACAGCTGTCGTTCAAGGATAATCTGCTGGTTGGTGATACAGCCTCAAGACGAGGGGGGGGCGGTGAGGAGCGTTAATGTTGTGAAAGTACGCCAAAAAAATACTTTAAAGGCCGAATTTTCGGCTGCACGTCCACATACACCACAAATAAATACCTGATTGACTGATGTCAGACCCCCTGGCTCCATGCAAATGTGCAAATACGGGGGTTAAAACCCGGAACTGTCCGATCTGATCTCTGATGACGGTGTTCAGTGCGCGGACTCATGCATAAATTATCAAATATTAAGGCGGGAACAAAAAGCTGATTCTGATTATCGTCCTACTGGAGCGTCTCATCCTTGTTGACTGCACGCGGTCCTTTTTAATGGTAATCGGCCAACCCAGATTCAGGTGCGTCACCAGAGGATACCAAACGGTGGAGATGCTTCCATTCGCTGCGGATCAACCAGATGATTCGATGCTGATTAAATTTAAAATGAGTAACCCCCTCCTTCCCCCCTCGCCCACCTGCAGAAAACCTGGACGCCATGATCGCCATGCAGACCAAGAACAAGCTGGGCAAATCCCTCGGGCCGTCTGACTTCACAGCATCCAACGGTAAATGGCTTCGTGACGGGTCTGATCATCACTTACTGGTGAAAACGTAGTCAATATAAGAGTTTTACTATTAAATACGGACTCGCCTGTTCAAACCATGTGGTTTTAATCAAAGTCTTGGATTTATTAGGTGAACACAACAGTGTAATGCTGAGGTCTTTCACACTTTCAAGTTTTATTTGAACTCCTCAAGACCATTAGGGTTTTGTTTTTCGTAAATTTTGAAATTTCAAGAATTTTCTCATAAAACATGACTGTTAAAACAAGTTAATAAACATACATAACATACATATATATATATGAAATTGTCCATTTTTTGATTACCCGCCAACAGAGGCCTTTAACTTACATCATGCATTGTAATAATTTTGTGGGTTTTTACATTGAATTCTATCTGCTGCAGGGAAAAACTTGGACGAGGACGACAACACCAAGGCCGAGGCGGCAAAGATGCAGAAGGAGTACGAGAACCAGAAGGACTCAACCAAGGAGGAGCCCCCGTCGCCCGATACCAGTCAGTCCCAGGCCACGTCCTGACGGGCTCAGGGGGACATGGCCGTGTTCAGAGACTGAAACCGTTGCAATTGCCTTTTTTTCCTATTCATTGTTTTGTGACACGTTTCAAATAAATGCTCAACTCTTTTAACCGTAACTGTAATGAATCCAGTACTTTGAAACGTCCGGGCCAAATCTGAACTCGAAAAGGTCGAGAGTCTATCGTACCGTGTTGTCCATCGTCCATCCTCCCACACGCTCTGAGCCCTGCCCCCGCTTGTCTCTGAACAAGGCCATTCCTGGAACGCTCACGGGGAAAGGTTATCATGGCTGCCATTTAATTTATGTCTCTTCGCCATGTTCTGTTCCCGCTCGCCCACCCAACACACACATAGAGGGCAAAAATAATAAAAATTTAAAAAGGAAACAGCAGGATTATCCTCAGGACATTCATTTCAGCTAGAAGTAAATCCCGAGTAACGTCAACTAAAATCAGTGTTGTTCATTGGTAAACAGGCCAAGCCACATTACGTAACATCTCTTTGGGTCACATATTAAGTATTGGAAAATGGTATGTGATGTAAGGTCTTGACTGGGATCAACTCCATCCTGGCGGGTCTCATTATGATGTGAGTTTGGGAAGATAGAAATAAAAATAAATAAATGAATAAAAACAGGCAGCAAAGCAGATGGTTTGCTTCAGGACAATTTTTGTGCCATAAATAATTCAAAAATCCAAAGTAGCCGTTTCTAATTGAACTCAGCAAGCTCACTCACATTGTTTTTTTTCCCCGTCTCATTTAAAATGACGGGGTATATCTGATGTCTCCCCTTTTCTGTTGTTGCTTCGTCCTCCCAATCTCAGATCAGCCGGGCAAGTCGGAGACCTACCTGGAGGCCATCCGGAAGAACATCATATGGCTGAAGAAACACAACAAAGAAGAAGGGAAGGACGGTAAGTTGACTCCCGCCCACCGCCTCAATACTCGACTTTATTGAGTGTTAAAACTTTCATTTCTGACTCGCGCCTTTATGTTTAAGAGGTAAATCAAGAAAATGGTTCGCAGCAATGAAGCCTCGCTAAATGTGTGGTCACAGAGAGACGCGCGGAGGACCTAGCCCTCTTTGTTGTCCTCGATTTGCAATTTAAATTGTTTCGGACAGTGGAGTTGATGCTTCTCTTGGGATCTCATGAATATGGATAAGTCTGCCCTAATTAGTCACAAAACACAGAAAACACCACGCAAAGACCATCAAGTGTCTTCTCCGAGCGTGGACTTAGTTTGTTATGGCCTAACAAAGCTCCCCCCCCTCCCGTTTTTTTAAAGAAGCCACGAGTGACCCATAAATTGCAGCCGTCTGCAGAGCTGTGAAAACTGTCCACAGCTCTCCACAGTGTAAAATCAATGCCCGGCGGTGCTCAATTAAGCAGCGGACATGAAATGTTAATGAGTTCTCACTATCCAGGCCGTCTGTGTATGAGTTATCATGGGGGGGCTTCTCCGTGTGTCATCCATTATACATCACTATAAAGCCTACCCTTCACAACTATTCTTTTTTTTTTTTTGTTTATTGTGAGGGTAGCCATTGGTGAGTTAGCACTATTGCATTGTTCACACAGAAATTAGTCCATTTGTTTGCCCAGGGGCATAGGAATAACCACACTCTTATCAAAACCACCGTGCTTTGGATGGTTAATGAGCTCACGATGATGATGAAATGTTATTTCCTATTATTGGTGTTCTCGTGACAGTGATGCTTTTTCCAATTTTACATTGTGTGACACAGACAGACCCACCAAACATCAATCCACTTTTTCCCGCCTCTGCTGTTCAGGCAGGAGAGAAGGTGCTACAGCAGCAAAATTGATATTTCCAGTCTGCGCTCGCTGTCCGCTCTAAACTGAGCAGATCAATTTGTGATTCAGCCTTAGCGGAGTAAAACAATAGGAGCAATTACTGAAACTTACAAAAAAAAAGAAAAAACCTAGGATGACCTAGATTCCAGGCTTTAAAAAAAAAAAGAAAGAAAGAAAAAAGGCAGTGAGTAGTGGTGCTAAGGAGTGAAGAGCAGATGGGAGCCACAGAGGGCCGGAGCAGCAGGGAAGTTTTGTTTTGTGCTCATCTCCTGCCTGGCTGTATATGGGGCACTTCATTAGCATTCTGGTGAGGCTCACGGTTGTCCAGAGCGACAGGGGCCTCCTCGCCTGCCTGTCAGCCATCCGAGCACAGCAGATTCACAGATCATGAGATGTGAGCGGAGAAACTCGATGCTGAACACGCACCGGCATCGCCACGGTCTGCGCCACCGGTCCAATTCATGAACTTATCCAACACATTTCCTGCTGCTACAGCCTGCTCCCTAATCTTCTCCCTCCGCTTGCTTTCTGTACTGGCTTCTCTTCAGAAAACAAGTACAGCTGGTGGAGAACAAAAGCCCTTTCAAGCAAAAAAAAAAAAGTAATAGAAACAGAAAGCGCAGTGAGCCATTTACCGTGTTTACCACAAGAAGCACCCATTATGAGAGTCTAAGAGTCTGTGTGTAAATGTGTGTGCATACGTGTGTGTTTTTGTGTGTGTGTGTGTGTGTGTGTGTGTGTGTGCGCGCGCGCGCGCTTACCCCTACATCTCACACAGATTAGCCAGAGGAGCAGATGGACAGGCGACATCCCTGTGTTGATTCTTGGCCTCTCGTCGCCAAGTCGAGGTGGCCTCTAATCACATTCTGTTAATCCCTCACACACGTCATGTTTTTGTCCGAAAATTGTATCGTAAACCGAGTGTCACTATGACGGAGCATACATTACTGTTTTCCAAGGGATTTCTTCCGCTCTCTCTTTGTTCAGAAAAAAAAAATGGTTCAGTAAAGAGCGTGTGTTTACTCTCTGAAACTCATCTGTTAGAACGACAGATGTTGAAGCCATCATGTTATCAGAGTCTAAATATTGCCACATCTTGCTGAGGCGTTACACCGCTGAAATAAATGACGAGAAGGCTAATGAAAACCGTGTTTGCAAGAAAGGTAAATATGATGATTCCCTGAAGTTATGGCAAGGACCAGACTTATTCCGGGAAGTTCATCAAGGATTAATGTAATTACAAGAAGTGTTTATTATATTTAGAGCCTTTCTCATACCGGACTAGTTGGAATATTATTGATATTTAAGAGTAGGACCACTGAAATACTATTATATTTGAAAACCGTTTAGTTTAAGGGAACCACTTCTGCTTGATACCCTGACAGGCATCACAGTTGTCAGACCCAAACTAAATTCAACACAGATCCCATATGAAGCTCCACAAAATATTGAAATCTGTAAATACATTTAATTTTAATTTCCAGTGGATGTGAAGGGAATCAAAATACTCACAAACAACCTGGATTCTGAAGCATCAACCGACACTGTAGGATTAGCATTAGCGCCGCACAGTTAGCATAAATGCAGCACAGCTAGCATAAACACATTGACGATTATCAATAAAATACCAAAGCAAAAAACACGAAATTCAAAGCCAAAACAGGAAAAGCTTAAGCATGACAGGCTCCATCAGCTGGCTCGTTAAATATACAAAAATACTGTCTTAAACAAGGAAAGGAGGGAAAACACTGAGCAACACAAGAAGGAAAGTACATGCGAAAGTATACAAGGCGCGACTTACCCGAACTCAGAGACGGACCCGGGGGGTGTCACACCGACATCTCACCCCGGGAAACAAAACAAATATATGGGAAATTAGCTTGACGGTCCATAAGTAGGAACCGACTTTCTGGAAGTTCGCAAATATATTCCGGGAAATCTAAAAAAAAAAAAAAAACTAAGCTACATCGTCGATGCGTCAAAGTGAAAATCCTGAATTCATCGTATGTTTTTTAATTTAACAAAGTGGGTATGAGTAGTATTTTAATGTTGTTATTGTAGTACACACCTTTACATAATATCGACGAGGAGTCAGTCAAAACCAGCGCCACCAGGCGTCATTTTTCCTTATAAAATAAAAAAAAGATTGTAAAATTAAATTAAATTAAATAAAACAAGTGAAAAGATCGAAATAGAAATCGTTACGACGCGCCGCAGTTCCGGACTTGGACTTGGAGAGAGTCGTTCTGATTGGCCCCAGTCCAGACTCTACTGGGCGGATCAGCCAATCAGGACGAGTTCCTCCAAGTCAGTGATCGGCTGGAGTTGAGGGACATTATAAAGATGCGAATGCAGGTTTCAAGGCTTAGACACAAGGGGATTTTTTGCATACAAAATATCGTTTATGGCCTGAAGCGGTGCAACTAGAACTGTGGAGGTGGGAACGTGGGAGTAAAATGTGATTTTAAATCATCCAAGATGTAAACCAGTAAAAATATATCTATAAGGGGGGGATGAGCCGATTAAAAAGGCTGAACAGTATTATCAACCGAGCTTTGTTTATCAACTTCAGTCAGGGATCATATGGCCTTCTTGCTTCTTGCTTGTACATGTTGTCTTCCACCACAGACGTGCTAATTCTGACCTTAATCTTCCTTGATAAATGACCTGGCCTGTGAGATTATGGTTGTTTGGGTGTCTCTTCTATTAGAAGACATTCAGAAAAAAAAAGGAAAAAACATGTTTTGTATTATTTTGTTTTGAATCCATCCTTTCCCATGGCTGTTATCGCAGATTATGACCTATCCAAACTGAAGGACTTCATGGACCAGCAAGTGGACTCCTACATCGAGAAGGGCATCATTGCCAAGGATGAGGGTGAGACCATCAAGAGAATCTACAGCAGCCTGTAACTGCGTTACCCCTCCCCCGGTTGCCCGTCCGAAACGCCAGACTGCACCTCACACTGAACTCTACGACTGAACCTTGATTTCTTGTGGTTATTTCCCTTGGCATGGTGAAGTGTGTTCATAACTACCCGCATAGGGAAACCTCTTTTCTCTACCAAAACATCCTCCAAACATATCAAGGGAAATGATTTAATAACAAGCGTAAAAATGATTCCTTAATTGCACGCCAAGACGGCAGAGTAATATTCCCTGGCTTCGTCATGAACTACTGATTTCTGTCTTGTTTTTTTAAGAAGAAAAGACATATACATACTTCTATCAAAGTATACTCATTAAGTGTAACATTTCTTAGTTGGCTGTACTTCTTTTTCTGTTGTAAATGTAAGAATTTCATGTGCTCCTGCTTCTCATTTTACCAAAAATATATTTGTTGTGTACCATGTCAATCACTGCTCCCTGACTACCCCCTATTTTTCTGCCCTGCTGTAATACCACCGCAACCCACACGGGGGCGATGTCTGAATAATTTCTCTCTGCATGTTAAACAATTTAGAGACAGAGGTATTTTTAAATGTAAATATGTAACTTTTTTCCTGAAGTGTAAAAGCAATTAAAGCATTGCCTTTTCTTTACCCGTGTGGTCAAATATCCCAAGCAAGGAGTGGTGAGAAGAAAAAAAGAAAAAAAAACGCAGTTTTGCAAAAACACAAGACCTAAAAGACTCTGATTTAAATCCTTATTTATTCTTCTCAAATAAAACTGGTAGAATTTTTTGGAGCACATTAAAACAGCTGTTACACACAAACAGTTCTCCACATGGCAATAATGCATTCACACTTCAAAAAAATAGAGCAGTCCCTTCTTTACCCCCCCAGAGAGAGAACAAAAACAATACTAAGCAAATGCTTCTAAGAGGCAAATGGAAAATGCTCGAAGGCCTGGGCGGATCCAGCTGGTCTGTGCGGGGCGTCTTCACACAGGGCAAACACTGATGAGGGAGGCTCGGATATACTTTCAATTATACTATTCTAGGAGGGGATTAGGAAAATCAGAAGCAGTTAGCAGGTCTGAGCTAATCCTTCTGGAATCGTTCTGCGTGTATGTGTGTTTATCTGTGTGCGCAGCAGGTGGGTTCTATGCAGCAGCGTATGATTAATAAATGGACAGACAGACATTCGTTGAAACACAATGATGCTTTGTGCTGTGAGCCTCCAGGTAAAACAATAACCACCACATAAATTATAACAATTGCTTTTAAATAAATAAAAGGCAAACATGACATTTTTTTAAACATAGTTCGGTAAAAGCATAAAGGTAGAGAAGAGTGTACTGTTGGTTTGCGTGTGACTGTGTGTGTGCGTGTGTGTGTGTGTGTGTGTGTGTGTGTGTGCGCGCGCGCGCGCATCTGGGCTACAGGTAAACAGACTTGTCCTTTATATCTCCTGGTAAGAGGTGGAGGGGGAGGTGTAGCTCTCCTCACTGCTCCTGCAAATGAGGAAAAAAAGACCATGTTTACTTTGACTAATGTTCCATAATGGAAACACGCATTTCTTTTCCTCCATTGAACTGTTCACCAATGTACATGTACGCGTGTGTGTGTGTGTGTGCGTGTGTGTGTGTGTGAGACCAAAGGATGAGTGCGATCAGACAACCATATTGCTCTCAGTAGCACCTGGAGGCTCTTCTAAAAAGGACCTCCCAGGCGTGTCACACAACACCGAAGCAGCAGCTAATTCAGACAGGCAACATCCGAACAACCATCCGTGGTGGTTTAAAAAATAAATAAAATAAAACATCTGCGTACATCAACATTTTGTGACAAAGTAAGAGAGAGAGAGAAAGATCAGTGGCACACCCTCGAAAAACACAAGCAGAAGATGAATGCTCCCTCCCTTCGTCAGAACTATGGACGTGCAGTGTGACAGGAGGATTTTCTCGATGGTTTCCCTGCTTGATAAAAATCAGATACTTCCAAACATTTCATATTGTGTCAGTTCAACCAATTATTCTCAGAATTAATTCAGATTTGTTACCATTTCGCAACAAATCTTTCCGGACTGGAATATAATTAAATCAGGTTTTATGAAAGCATTTAACACTGTTACAGTACGGAGTACATTTGGGGTTTGTCATTTGATACTACAAACTATTTGACGTCACATGGTAGTGCAGTGTGTAGTCTGCTGTCCGGCTATTGATAAGAAGTCAAGTTTAAGCATTTGAAAAAAATTTAAACCATGTGACACATGCTAATATCATATAATCAACCTGTATTTCAAATTGCAGAATGAAAACAAATGAACAGAAATGTAAAAAAAAAAAAAAAAAAGACGGTTTGTGGTAACAGTGGATATCCTCGCTGTCGGTAGGTAAAAATTATGATCTGACTTTTTTCCTCCAAATCATGGGACTAGTATATTTCATTTTCATAGTCTATAGTTTTTTTCATCCACGAGGGATTTTCCTCCCAGAGCCCGGCGTGCAGCCTCTGTTTGCTGTGCAGAAACAAAGCCACAAGCCTCTGTTTGTCCAGACAGACTTTAGCTCTGTGGGTCGGCCTTAGACCTGGCTTACACACACCACACACACCACACATACACACAGCTCCATTCCAAGCGGGCAGGTAAATATTTAGATAGGAATTTAGAAACTTTCACCTCTGCGTTTGGCCAAGGCTTTTAAATAGGGAGTAGTGCTCGATTAGCCCGATGTCTGTGGAAAACAGCACTGAGATACCGGACTAGTTCCGAAAAGTTGAGGAGTTCTTTTTTTTAAACAGCTTGAAACTTTGATTTCTAAAAGATAAAATAGCTGGTCATTTGCATATAAATCACCTGAAACCAAGGGGGAAAAGAACAGGCTGTCGACCCGAAAGGGAGGCGGAATTAGTTTTCCAGGAGCCCTGAGTTGTCTGTGGGTGGATTGTGTGCTGACAGCCCATCGCAGCAGAGATTAAATAGAGATGCAACGTCAACGAAGAGGCTCCTCGAAAGGCCTGGAAATCCAATGTAAAGTTTTCCCTGGGAGTTAAATTTAAACTCTTCACTGCACCTTGTCACGTGACACCGAATCCAAATGAACAGGACACGGTAGAACCTTCAGAATAAAAAGGGGCTATGCATCTCTATGATCTGTATCTCTAAATTGCATTTACTTATTAGTCTACACGGCAACTTTCCCTAGCGCCTTTGATTTTTTGCGATGTTCCGTGGAATATTTTTTGGATTTCCATTCAGGTTTTTCTTCTCCCCACATTAAAAGATGCACGTGAAGAGCTTTTGGATACGGACCCTGGTGTCGTGCCTGAGATCAGGAAAGCGGACTGTACAAATGCAAACCATTTACTGCTCTGCAAAGTCCTGCTGCAGAGCAATTAAGGCCACAGGGACAAATAAAAGTTAAAAGATGGACGTTAGTAGCAAAGTGGTTTCGTGAGATGACCCATGGGAAAGAACGAAAAAAAAGGAAAAGACAAGAGAGAAGCCTGATCCTGGGGTGCAAGTCATCCCATCAGACTTCAGTCCCAACATGCTGCCTCAGGAAAGCAACCACAGGATTGCATCGGCAAGTCAGCTAAAAGACTGACAGGTGAGCTTTGCAAAATCTGACTCATGCAGCCGGAGGGGAAATCCCAGACTTGTGTCTTCGATCTCCTATGATCAGGATTTTTACTCCTCCTTAGGAGAAGCTGCTTGTTTCCCTGGGTGGGACACAAGCAGCTTCTCCTAACACTTCGTGGGTTAAAATGACCTTCATCTGTTTGTTAGCGTGTGTGCTATGATCATTCGTGCTGATGAGAATCTGCCCCGGTTCTCCCAGTCCAAATACAGTCAATAGATCAATGTAAAATATTAAGCTGGCCAGAGCTATGAATAAAAGTGAATGTTCGCATGTGTCTAGATGTCTCTCTGCGATTGACAGGTATGACAATTAGTCCCGCCCCTGTGTGCAGGATCAGGTGTGCAGACCACAGGCTAATTACAACAGGTCTCTGTAAGAAAGCCAGCTGGAAAACTAGCCGATTTTTATGATCAGTAAACAGAACCAAGTTTGTAGAAGTGGTGAGCTACGGTGTGGTTTTGAACAACGCGGAAAGAGTCGGCACTCTCAGCCTAGGCTTGAATGGTTGCTCACCTTACTTCCTCTTCTTTCAGCCGCCGTGCAGCCTGCTTTGACTGTTTGATTTGCAAGTCCAGTCTGTGTAAGAAGTCTTTGGCTGACAGCTCCTCTTGCTGGGGCTGAGCGGGGCCGGGGTCCTCGGGGGGCGGGGAAGGGGGCGGCGAAGGTCCCTCGATATCCTGCACCATGACACAGGGCGCGCTCATGTCCGGGCAAGCTGCTTCACCGTCCCCATCTGGAGACTCCAGGGAGAGTCCGTTAAATATGGAGTGCTTTTCCGACACCACCGGGATGTTAAGGCTGTTCTTCAGAAAGATGCAGTCGTTGCTGAAGAGCTTGTTGGCTCTCTTGATTTGCTCCATCTAGCAGGGCGACAGTGGAATAAGTGTGAAAATCCCAACAGGGTTGCTGATGTTTCACTCAGAATCGAGACATCAACGCAGCACCTATGACAGGTCTACGGGCACTTGTATGGATACAGGTTTACAAGTCAAGAAAATAAAGAAATGTGAAAATTATAATGTATATTAGGTTCACAAAGCTTAATTATTCATCAGATTCAGCAGTACTGTAATTTTCCTCAACCGACGGGCAGTCTGTTAAACTTTTTGAAGTTAAGGAATACATTTTGAAATCTGAAATGAGCAAAAAGGGGTGCGTTTTCATACATGGTGACATACGTGCATTCTGAAGTGGGAAAGGTCTGCTGAAAAGTAAACTTTTAACCAGAGAGGGAGTCAAACCATCCATCTTTCCAAACCTTTCCTGTTGACAGACGCTGTTTGTCGTAGAAGCAAGCTGGTTACAGCAATGTGGGGTCAATAAAATAAAATAATGCTGAAAAGCTGAACACACGTGTTTGTCATATTGCTAGCCGTGTCGTGAAAGCCTAACGATACACAATGAGCAGTATTACACTATTTCCAGAGATAGAAAGTACACATGCAGAGTACCTGAGGTTTTTGTTTGTGCCGAAGCAACCAGTTGCGGCATATATTTCTAAAGGGGTACTACAGGGAAGGTTTCAAGCATTCAGACCAAATAGTGCTCCCTCACCGCTTCCGTCCTTCAGTGCCAGGAGCACTTTGGAAATAGTTTGCGGGAGTTTGCACAACCGATGGGTCGGGGAAAGAGACATTTCTGCTCATGCTCCGTCCTGCAGGCACTGACAGGAGCTGTCACAGTTCTTCTATTAATGTTGGTGGGAATGCTTCCCTTAGATTCATGAAGCTATATACATATTGTTTTCCCCTTGCCATTGCTTATCCTTTTTGTTTGTTCTCAAATTGTTCATTGTTTTACCACCTGGCTTTATTCGTTATTCCTGCAGTTACTTGTCTGGAGATTCTTTGTTTCCTCATATCAGTTGATTGTCATTGATGTACAGTTGACTATAGCCATGTTTGTTTGTTTAGGTTTTGTTACACCTTAAATTCAATATAGGTTAAAAAGTGTTCATGGGAATGCTTGCCTTAGATTCATGAAGCTATATACATATTGTATTCCCCTTGCCATTGCTTTTCCTTTTTGTTTGTTCTCAATTTGTTCCTTGTTTTACCCCCCCGGGGTTACTCTTGTAACTCCTGCAGTTACTTGTCTGGAGATTCCTTGTTTCCTCATATCAGTCGATTGTCATTCATGTACAATTGAATTTAGCCATGTTTGTTTGTTGATATGTTTTGGATTTGGAGCTGCCAGGCAGGAGGTCTAGAGGAAGACCAAAGAGAAGATTTATGGACGTAGTGAGAGAGGATATGAAGTTAGTTGGCAAGAGAGAGGAGGATACAGAGAATAGGGTGAGATGGAGAAGGCTGATTCGCTGTGGCGACCCCTGAAGGGTACAGCCGAAAGGAAAAGAAGAAGTTTGTTGACATATTTTGTTACACTTTATATTCAACAAAGGTTGGTGGGAATGCTGCGGCGCAGGCGCACTCGCACCCCAGCAGGTAAAGGTGTCCAGAAAACGTCACATCCGGTCAGGTCCAAACATTTGCACCGGGGCGAACGGCGAGCTTACCGTGACGCCGTACTTCAGCGCGATGCCTTGCAAGGTGTCGCTGCCCGTAACCCGATGCTCTATGAATTTCTCCCCCAGGGAGGCCGTGACGCTGGCCGTGCTGCCGTAGGAGCGGATCTTGGTCCGGGCCAGGCTCTGGGACAGCTCGCTCTCCGACTCGGAACCGGACCTGGAGCGGGGGAAGATGGGCTGGCCGAAGCGTCCCCCACCATCCCGCATCGGCAGGACGGGCGAGAACTCCGCCATCTTCCTCGTGAATAAATAAAAGCGCCCGCTCGGCCGGCCGTGCTCAAAGCGACTAACGGCTTCCGCCGCCGAAGACTCCCGAGTCAGGCGGCGGGGAGGTTCCCGTCCCCGGCGGCGCTCGGCGCGGCGGCCCAGGGAGCGGCGGTCATGTCCGGGGGAGCGACGACGCGGCGTCCGGCTTTTGTCAGCGACCCGCACCGCTGACGTAGAACGCGCGCGGAGACGTCGAAGCGTCAAGCAAGAAACTGATGAAGGAAGGCCACTTCCGCTGCGGATTTCAAAATAAAGCTCAAAAACGGGGAAAAAAATAGAAAAATTAAGGCCGTCACATCTTAGATGTTTTGGAGAGAAGGTCGGAGAAGCCAGACTGAGACGGTTGGGTCATGCACACAGGAGGGATAGTGAATATATTGGTAGACGGATGCTGGAACTGGAGATGCCAGGCAGGACGTCGAGAGGAAGACCAAAGAGAAGATAAGTTAGTTTGCATGAGAGAGGAGGATACAGAGAATAGGGTTAGATGGAGAAGGTTGATTCGCTGGGAAAAGCCCAAAAGAAAAGAAGGCATTGCTGGAAAATACTGAATATACTGTAGCGTGTGACCTGAAAATCAGCGCGGAGAAGCTGTCGAAAAGCAATATTTCTGCTTAATCCATTGTTGGCCAAAAATTGATTAATAAGTGAAAATCACTGTTAAACCATTTTCCACAAGTAGTTTGAATGTTGATAATCATATGGAAATAGAAGATTCAGCCGTTCCTCTGGTAACTACAGCTCTCAGCAAAGGTTTGTGTGTGTGTGTGTGTGTGTGTGTGTGTGTGCGCCAGACATTGAACTTGAGTCTCCACGTTACAGAAAAAAAACTCCTGATGCCCTTATTGATAGGAAGCAGTTTCATTTTCACGTCTGTCGTGTGGAACTTATTACTGCTCTCAACAAATGTTATCTATCCCCATCTATAACAGGGAGACACTGATCAGAAATCATCTCTGTTGTGCACCAGGAGCATACCTTCACCACTAGCCCAGAAACACCTATCAGGAGTCTTTCACACCGGGTGGAGACATTCTGAAGGCCTCTGTCAGTCCTCACCTTTGCATGTGACCTCTGGAGCAGGACCCAGGCGTCAACTTTGGGTCTGCGAAAGAAAATATGTGAAAGACCCATGACCGGTCATGCATTAAAATAACAGGATGTTGATCATCACTACGCGTCAAAGGCTATAAAAGAATGTATGAGGGGTTTTCCTGACTGAGGAAGTTGAACATGAAGTCTTTTACTTGAAAAACTGCTGATAGTCTGTGTGGTGAATTGAGTTTGTTCTGGATTCCTTGAAATCACATTGATGCCAGTCATAAAGACAAAGCCTGCAGCTTTTTTTTTCTAGTATGGAAACAATGATACAAGAGGAAAAGCTTCTATAATTAGACATGGAACATGTCTATTAATCTGATTTCAATGTGTCTATTATATGCCAAAGGCACCTTTTAATTTGCTTTCTTTGGTTTCAGAAACACAACAGTCCATGGGATGTAGCATCTCAATGCCAATGGTTTACTCAACTTGCTCTCAGCTCAGGATAACAATAATATGACACACAGTATTTTAACCCAAAACAAAGGTGTGACAAAAAGCGATCAAACGATCCAAAATACAAAAGAAAAAACAAACTTAAAAAATAACTTCCAATGAAAATGCTGTGGCTGGAGTTACTGGCATCTGTCGGAGATGGAATTCGATTTACTATAATGGGAGCTGTTCAGAGGGCATAAATAAAGCAGTGAGACACCTAACACAAGTGCTTCTCATATTAACAGGAGTTCCTCTCCAACTTTGGACACATGATGCTAACAGTAGGTCCCGGACTAAATATTTGAAGAATATTAACGGTATCGGTCATATTATTTCCCAAACGTTGATGTCGGATCCGCCGGCCCAGTGTTTAGCCTGCAAAACTGATCTTTTAGTCTGCGTGTCAAGACCCACTCCTGTCAGGAGCGTGTGATTTCAGGAGAACAACTGCAGAAACACAGATAAAGCACGATAGTTGTCATTACTCGATCGAACCTTTGTTCATTTTTCCAGGGCCAGTTTTTCCAGTTATTGTGTTGGCACTGAAAAGCACTGGTGGTGGGAAAGCTATCAAACCACTGAATCGGGGGAAAGCGGTGTTGTGCAATTGAAAGACTTCAGGTGCTGCTTCAGAATGAAAGCGGCATGACGGTGAATTTGCTGCGGAAAAAAGCACAGAGCAACACCTGGAAGCTACAAGTGGATTCATGAGGTCTGGATGTTTTTATTCATCGTGTCCTCGCATTGTGGATGATCACGTGTTCGCCTCAATTCCTGACATTGTCAAAAGGAAATGACTTCTTTAGACATATATGTGAGCATAGAGACAGGCCAGCGGGAGGGACAGGGACTCATTACTAATGTAAAGCCTTCACAACATGAAAAGCCAGGATTTACATTGAACTATAATTCAGCTCGGAGTGTCTTCCATATTCATCCTGCATCGCTCACGAATAAAAGCGTGGGTGCACGTGTCCACAGCGACAAATGAATCAGCCTGTCTTTAACTAACATGTTTTTCTTCATCCTCTGAACCAAGGATCAGGCCACGAGTCAAAACAACGGGAGAATGACCTGCATTAAGGATCACATTACTTGGCTCGCATCACCAACTCCACCCACCCACCCCTCCACCTCCACCCCCAACACTCCTTTTCTCTTGACAGGCAAACACAAACAAAGGAGACAAAAGACGGAGAAGAGATGGAGGGGAAAAACCATGAGTCATCTGTCATGGCATTACCACGACAACAATCTCTTGAGCCATTTTGCCTGACCCCGCAGATGTCGGGAGAAAGGAAATTGGATTGAAGGGGCTGCGTGTGCACGTCCGCATCATTCACCTAAGGGACCAAGGACTTTTGAATGTTCACTACTGAAAATAAAATTCCTCTCGAGGCGGATGAAGCGGATCTGTTGCGCATTTTATCTCATCGAGTCTTAAAAGGGTCTCTGTTTAATATAATCAACTGAAATGTGAGTTGACTGAGGTTGAAGCAAGGACAGACAGGCTTTATGAACGGTATCATTCAGGTGGTCTCAGTATCCTCAAGAGCAAGGGAGTCTTTAACGAGCACCGTCCTCAACGTTGGGATTCTTCTGCCCCCTGCTGGCACATTATGGTAATTGCTGTCAGAGGGCCGGGTGTTTCCAGCCGCAAGGCGTCGCTGTTGACTAGACAGTTGAACGAATTGCAAAAACAAAACGTGACATTTCCATCACTGAGATGAAATGACCTGAGCACAAGTCATTAGAGTTGTTCAGTACGTTTCAGAATTAGTTTTTCCTCGTTACAGGAAGTTTATTTGCTTCAGTTGCACGCGGAAATCGTCAGGGAGGCCTTTCACTTATAACTGAAAAACGACACATTTCGAAAGAATGAGGCGTCAACAGTAAACTGCTTGGCAATCTATTTTTTTTCATCACAATCAAACCCACAGAGAGAGATTGGAGGGCCAGCTGTCCCTTCAAATCACGGCAAATAATTATTTTTCCACTCTCAACAGGGATTTCCTGGCTGTACGATTTGGCAAAATATGTTTGACATTATGAAAAGAGAATGACTATTTTTAACTCAAGAGGGAAGGAAACCCAAAGTAGGTGCCTAAAATTCCTTTGAACAGAGAACATCTGTTTCTCCAGTTATTTGCATTTATTAATTTGGATCCTTCATGGTTCAGCTTTCCTCTTCCCTGGTCTATTAATGTCTGAAAATATCTGTAGCACAGTCTTTGATGCAGTTCGCTTTTCTCAGTTATTCGACCAAAACAAACTTTGCCAAACTTAGCCACATCTGCTAGGAGGGATTAGATCATACACGCACTCGCAGATGTTGCCTAATTCTGTCCCGCAGCTTACTCTGCTCAATTGGAGCGATTACATAAGCCCACCAGGTATGAGGTGATGCACCAGTAATTGGCTCTCTTGTCCGCGCTGACCCGTCAGCTGGTGTTCTTGGGAGCTTTTGCCATGGAGAAATGCAATAAAATTATTATATCTGCCGCGTTTGGTTTGTCCCTCATTTGAAAAAAGAAAGTGTAAGTGTATCCTGCTTTCCCATTAAAAAAAAGGGAAATACTGTCACATTTGTGTGTTGTAGATCGAAAGCTTGTATTTGGAAGTCGGCGAATACGTGACAGCACCTGGGCCCTGGAACTTCCCACCTCTCCTTTTTAATGGTTGAAGCTTTGTTTGCAAAGCGCCGAGGCCACGAAGGAGAGCAAACTGTAAGCATTGTTTCGGGCCCCCAGGACAGATTTACCCAAAGTACCACTGATGGGAAACTACGCCTGCAGGTAAAACATACCTGTTTAGGAGACAAAGGCCCTGTATGCTTCAGGGAGGAGGCAGAAAAAAAAAAGGGGAGGGATGGGGTTGGTCATTATGCCGTAAACTTGTGAGAGAAGAGTTAAAAAACACTAGCCCAAATCCGTAAGTGTCAAACATCTGCTCCTCCTTCCCTTTTTGCATCACCTCATTTCTCAGAGTGGTGGGAGGGGAGCCGAGGTTTAATCTTCCATCCTCCTGACCAGCAGCTGTATTTAATCACACAGCATCCGTGGCTTCATGGGACTTAAAATGACGGGTCTCCTCCTTTTAGCCTTTTGGCGTCGAGCGGCTCGGGCCTCTGCTTGACGTGAAACCCCCCTGGTAAAGTCTGCTGCTCCATGTTGACAGACTGAACATTCCCCTCCCTCACCCCTGAGAAAAGAGTCATAATTAAGGCAAGGCTTTGAACATGAATTCACACAAAGACCTGGAGGACGTTAGATGTAGTTATTTTTATTGTATTTTTTTTTACCCACATTGCAAGGCGGCTGTGCTTATTAACAGGGCTGAATTATCCATATATGGCTTCAGTTGAAATCACAAGCGTACCGGCCAAAGCAGCACCAGGTAATTTAGACGTTTACCAGACTCTTGGGATATTACGAGTATGACTGCTGTTTTGGACTGGTTGAAGAACCACTGGGTGCAAAGCGAACATGGACAGGGTAACACACGAGACTCCTGGGAACAAGTAAAAAGACACGCTTACCTTACATGAGTGAAAGAATTACCTAGAAGTCAGCAAAAACAAGCAAAATTACAAATGAGGTTTATATTTTAGGGGAGGTTTTAATGCAGTTTTACAAAGTGGCTTATGTACATTGTACCTGAAAGTGTGTGTGACGGGTGTTGAGAATGATTTAAGTATTTATTTATTCGCTGCTGCAGTGACATAAACTACTCTTTTTTTACTCCCTTGGAGTGGAAAAAAGCCTTGAGTCACGGATTTGGCCGCGGCCTCCAGGAAACCCGGCGCGATGCAGTCACGGCGGTGACATCACTCCCCCCGCAC
>CAAKHD010001775.1:4945-17037 GCA_901007705.1 Fistularia tabacaria
GTCAATTAAAAAAAAAAAAAAAAAAAAAAAAAAAAAAAAAAAATCTAAAAAAAAAAAACTTAGGAAAAAATTAAATTGAAGTTGAAACTCACTCATTTTATTCTGACCCAAATCATGTCATTGAAAGTGTTTTTCTGAGTCATTCTCCTCCTCCTCCTTTTCTATCACATCAGGTGAGCGACTAGAAAACTTCTGCGGACGTGCGTGTCGGTCGCAGGTCGGAGTGGCACGCTCACCTTCAACGATGCTGGTTTTGGCCAAGAAGCCCGACGAGGCTTTCAGGGCGCCGCTGAAGACGAAGAAGCAGGCTCCGGTCACTGAGGGGCGGAGAGAGACGGCTGGTCATTTTCAAGCGGATCGCAAAACCGTGACCCGGTGGAGAAAACGGTTGCCGGCACTTGTTGTAGTGGAGACAGTGAGGAGAAGACAGGAGGCGGAGCTGGAGACAGCAGAGGTGGAGCTGAGGTTCTCCCCGGGAGCGAGAGGGACGGATAGGGTCGGGAATGAGTCCGTCAGAGGGACGGCACGTGTTAGATGTTCCGGAGATAAAGCCAGACTGAGATGGTTTTGGACAAGGACAGGGGAGGGATGGTGGAGATCTGGGTAGAAAGACACCGTGGTTGGCGCTGCCATGCAGGAGGTCGAGAGCATCGGTGTCAAACTCTGTAATTCTTTTTGTCCTGCGAAGCCATACCCGATGATTTTTAGAGCTGGCCGCCGCTAATGCTACAAATCCCAGAATGCTCAGTTGGTGTTTTGGAGCAAAAATCACCACGGGACCCATAAACGCTCTCTCCTCTGTTGACAGTAGTCATAGCGACCTTATGCTAACACCGGCGCCGTGCTACCCCTCCCAAAAAATGGCGAAAAGAAAGGCAGAAAACAGGAGCTTTCTGGACGGGTGGGAGGCAGAAGATCTGTTTCCGTATGGAAAAGAGATGCCAGGGATCTGGCCTGGACACGTCAGAGTAGATCAGTGTGGAGCAAACGGAGCTAGAATTAACGTTTTCTTCATGCACTTTTTCATGCTACTCCAGGACACGGGCTTGAATGGTTTCACGTTCATTGAAGGATAGTATTAATTATATGGTTTATTGTTGTTATTATGTTATTATTTTTTACATTTATTATTAGCCTGTGGAAAAAGGTCACTGTTGGAATTTAATTCAGAAGGCTGCAAAGAAGCCAGAGTTTGACACTGATGTTTCAGGGTGTCCGTCCTCCGGTATGGAGGAAGACCAAAGAGCAGATTTACGGATGCTGTGAGCGAGGACATGAAGTTAGTTGGCGAGGACGATGCAGAGAACGGGGTTAGATGGAGGAAGACAATTAGCTGCCGCGACTCCTGAAGGGGAATCGCTGCGAGGAAAAGAAGAGGAAAAGCAGCGAAATGATGACCTGGAGCAGACGAGCCGGACGACACGGGGGGGGGGAAAAAAAGTCTTATTTCTACGTTTTGTGGGCACCTTTGCGAGGCTGGTGGTGGATGCTGATGGCCTGGGTCTGGTAGTTCCCGTCGTCGTTCTGAACGCACACCAGGTGAGAGTCGGCGCGGTCGTTGAAACACGCCCCCATGGCCAGCACGTGCTCGTTGGACTTGTTCATGGCCTTCATCAGCTGCGAGGACAAACAACATCCGCGTTCAACTGAGCCGTTTGCTTCGACGGCGGCTGCTTGCTTAAGCCTAATTGCAGTGGGCTTGCGGGTAAAGTCCTGGAGTTAAATGGGACGGCGTGGAGATGACAGATTGCGGAGAGCGACATTCACGGCGTGGATATCAATAGCGGAAATAATTCCTTCGCGTCCCCCGCGGCTGTGTCGCTTTGAAGCCCCATCTTTGCAAATCAGGAGTAAAACTGAAAATCTGGAGGGCTTCAAGCTCTCGCCGTGAGCTGTTGCGAGAGCGTCCCCGGACGTCACACAGCCGGGTTCCCATCTGTTCCGCCGCGCCGCTGCCAAACGTTACAACCGGCGAACACTTCCCTCCGCCGTCGCCTCTCCCGGCCAAATGGTACCTCGCGTTAATCAATCCTCCCCGTCGAACATTTGTTAGCACCCCGAGGCGGCGCCGTTTCCAACGCGTTGGCAGCACCGCGCTTCCATTTTGGCTGTGCGGACCCCCGGGGACTTTTTCTCACACATCGTCTACACAGCGGGAAGCTGGCCATACTAAGGAGGCCTCAAACAATCTCCACCAATTCATTAGGGTGCCGGGCCATTACCCACACAGCAGGGCTTTCTAGGGAACGTCCACAAGACACACACGTCCTTGTTTGTCAAGGACAACCCCGCTACTTCACATTAGCTTAGCACGACGGACGGTAGTTCTCCCATGCAGGTGGAGCTACTTTCCTGTCAAAGGTCTGTGCACAGTAAACAGAAACATCGGGCCGACGGGGTTTTATTTTTAGTTGCGACAAAGCGATCGACACCGCGGACAAGACGTGGCCTCCTGCTTTGTGACAGTTGAACACGACAAACAAAAATGAAAAAAGGAGTTTGAAGTGCCTCTTAGCGTTCAGTGGAGAATATATAATTTTCTTTGTTCAGTGAAACAGTGGTTTTGTTATTCAGCTGTTATTCAGCTTAGCTGTTGGCTGAGCGCTACAACCGCAGAAGCAGACGGCAGCTTTTGCTTGCTGCGGGTCGGTCATTTCACTTTGGCGAAGTTCAGTTTTTAACTTCGGCTAAGTTCAGTTTTTAACTTCGGCTAAGTTCAGTTTTTAACTTCGGCTAAGTTCAGTTTTTTTATTCTCCGTTGCCTCGCAGATCATAAACCGACATGAGAGCTTAGCAGGAAATAAACAACATGAAGCATTAGCTTAGCATTGCTCCCGAGACTTAATTCTTTACTGGACTGAGCACCAATCCAACCATGAAATCGTTTTTAGAAGACCTTTGAAACAACCACACCTTGTTCCCGCTTTCAACGCAGGCTAACATCATGCTTTCTCTCCCGTTTTACCTTTTCTCTATATTTCCTCTGTTCAGCGTTCATTTTCTTTCAAATTAATCCTTTGCCTCAACAAGAACTGGGACTACGGATGAAACTTAGCTCCTTCGCTAACTCCGGCATATTTACATTGATGCATTTTGCCGAGATGTTGATTAAAAGAAATACCATAAAAAGGCTGACACTCTTTTTTTCTGAATAGCATTTCGGCCAACGGCGCGCCAACTCCCCTCAGACGACTACCTCCGATCCCAAACGCCGGTGTTTTTCCTTTACATGCTGCAGTTGTTCGGTACGGTGGACCGGTCGCGATTTCACACATTCATTATCTGAACCGCCTGTCCCGCGCTCAGAGTCACGGGGGCCTGTCGCAGCTGCCATTGGGCGAGAGGCGGGGTTCATCGCGGGCCGATTGCAAGGCCACTTACAGAGACAAACAACTTTACTGTCGTTCACATTACTGGGCAATTTAGAGTCTCTACCCTCTTTATTTTCATCGTTTTTTTTTTTTTTTTTAATTCCTACATCTCCATGGAAACAGCATCTCACGGAATATTCCCCGACTGACCGTGCTGCGGTTCAAAGCGGTGTTTTGTTCCGGAACTTGTGCAGACGGGTAAACGCAGTGAAAAGCCTGGGAGTCTTTTCAAGCAAAATGAAAGTGACCGCCCGTGAAGGAAAAGGCCATGGAAGCGGCGTTGATGGACACGGCGAAGAAGAGCTTCTCGGCTGATGTTGGAGGCTTTGACTCTCTGGGTCAAAGCTCCGTCGCTCAATGCCCTCGGGCTGTTTGTCACACCTCACGTGGTTCATGTTGAGAGTTTTGAGCATTAAAATCCCAATTATTTGGTCATGAGACTGCAGCTCTTTAACAGGGATTTTTCACAAAATGTATTTACTGTTGGTCTCAGATGAGACAGGCTCAGTTTGGAGGAACCATTATTTTATTTTTTTTTGGTATTCTTCTTCACAAAAATATGATAAATAAAGGAGCGATTTTGCATTAATTGCAAAATGTCAAATACTTATTTAGAATCAGTCATCCGGCCCCGAAGTCTCCTTTCAGGAATCAGCAAACCATTAAATCCTGCGCTTTTGAGATTCTAAGAGAGATTCAGCCGTCATTGTGCTTTCTTAAAAAGAGAAATCCAGCTGGTTTTTTTGTTGTCCTTTTTTTGTTGTTCCAAACGAACAGAAGAATTTAGTCAAACTGATGAGCCATCATGGATTTTCCTGTGGAGGAGACAGCAGCCGGGAGGTGACGGAGTCTGAGATAAGCTCACCTCGTTGTAACGATTGCTGGGGATTTTGATGCTCGTCTTCCTCACCTCCATGTCCACGACCAGACCTTTCACCACCGGCAACGTGTACTGGTAGTTACGGAAGTCCTGGACGGACACAAAGCATTTACATGTGGTTTTTAAGATTAATTCGCTCATTCGAATCATGCAGATCAGTGCTTATGATCCGAAAGGAGGAAGAGCACTTACAGCCAGCAGATTCATGATGGTGTGACCGGTCTCTCCGAACAGCGGTTTTCGGAAGCGAACACTGAACAGAGGGCACGGATAAACTGCAAAACATCCGAATCGTTCGGTGATACATCCACAAACGGGTATTTCCTGAATAAACATGTGAATGTGTATCAATGTGAACAAAAACGATGCATATTCAACGTACGCGTTTCAAGTTTTAAATGATCTCATTATGACTAAGGCCATTTATACACATTTTAATGATCGCATTTCTCGTTACTCCTCATGGAATCCACGTTTTTCTTCCAGCTCTACTGGCCGTTTGTCCCAAAAGCATTCATTCATCATCTGCACATATCCTGCAAGTTGGGTTGGAGTCTAACACCAGCGTCACTGGGCAAGAGGTTCATCCTGGTTCCATCATGGAGCCACGCGCCCTTCCACAATGTCATTCATACATCATATACAACCAATTCTGGAGCAATTGGTCTTCAATGAAGCGACTCCGTGTTTTCGGACTGTGGGAGTAAATCCACACAGACACGGGGGAAGAACACGGAGACTCCGCACAGGACGGCCCCCCCTTTCAGAGTTGAGCCAGGAAACAGTTTGCTGTCGGAGCAGGAGCGCTTAACACTGCATCCCCCTCTAATCAATGTCATATTTAACTTCAGTGAGGAAAATATATAGAAAAATAGGAGCTTAAAAAACAAAACAAAAGAAAAGCGCCAACAAATCACAAAGCAATGAGAATTCTGCAAGCAGAAGCTGACAATAATAAGAAGAATTAAAAAAACAACAACAAAAAAACAGATAAGTATCAGAAAATAAACTTTTTGGTTTTTAAATGGTCATATTATGCATAATAGATATTTAACTGTCAAGTCGCTGACACTGTGTTGAATTCCAGCTTGGTGTTCCCCGCACAACACGATTACATTTAAATGAAAGTGCCCAATCATGTGAGAGCCATACGACGGCAGCAGATGTCGAATTTCACGATTTTCATTTGATCAAAAGTTCAAATAAATTTCCCGGTTTTTTCTCAGCGGGTAGAGCCAGTGTCCCCCGAATCACGAGGTTGACGATTCGATTCCAAGGTGTCCTTGGGCAAGACGCTAAACCCCAAGTTGCTCCCGATGGCCTGGTGTGAGGAAAGCATATGGACTCCAGCTACAGAGCTTCGTATGAATGTGTATTCCATGTTTTTTATCCGACTATAAGTCGCTCTTTTCTTCATGGTTCGGCTGGTTCTGCGACTTACACTCAGGTGCGACTTACATATTAAAATATATACGGTAATTTCACATGTTGGTTGTTTTCACACTGACAGCCGTGAGAGTGCGCTCTAGGTTTGCGAGCCAGTATCTGCTACTCCTATTCCTCCTGTACCACTGAAAATTTAACATTCAAACATGAACTTATAAAGACAACTGACAAAGACTGAACACAAATGCGCCCCAAAAAGACAATCATATTCTGCAGATTACAAGCTGCAAGTAGTGAAATACGCAGCCGAAAACAGTCATCGAGCAGCGGAAAGAAAGTTTGGAGTGAGCGAGAAACTTGTGAGGGACTGGCGAAAAGCGGAGGACACTCGAACTGCAATGAAGAAAACCAAAAAAAGCTAATCGTGGGCTAAAAGCTAGATGAAGCTAGGAACTGATGCTGAGTCTGATGACAGCCATGCAGTGGAGGAACCGTCTACCTCCTCAGAAGTGACACCGAGGATGAAGAATTCAATGGATTTAGTGATTTGCAGTGAGATGGAGAGTTTCGTCAACTTGTTATACTATGTTGTTTATGCCACAGTTATCTGAATAACTGTTAATATGTTACGTTTACATAGCGGAAACCTATTCAGTCTGTTGTTCTCTATTCTATTGTTATTACCATAACCTGCCTGTCAAGATGAAATATCTGTTCTTGGTCTCTGATTTTATCAAATAATTTCCCCCAAAATGTGACTTGCAGTCCGACTTTTATATGTTTTTTTCTTCTTCATTATGCATTTTTGTGCTGGTTCGACTTATACCCCGGCGCCACATATAGTCCGGAAAATACGGTATTTGTATATAAATGTACTTCGTCATGAATGGCGGTTGATGCTGTCGTCGCCTATTCTGTTTGCTTTTTAAACGCGTTTGATTCTTGAGTCAATGCGGCACTTGGGTCTTTTCATCTCAACTGCTCAGCGTGTGTTTTCCCTCCACATTCACCGATGCAAATGAGTTGAATGTGAGACCCCACACTGACATCGAATACACTCCACTATGCCTGCAGTTAAGAAGAACGCTTCTAATCCACAAGTTTGAAAAAAAAAAAAAAAAAAGACCGCCTTTTATTTCCGGCGGCTAAAGCTCCTTAAATGACTATTTTTAGCCTTATCTCAGCAAACAGCAGGAAATAACATCTTGTTGCAAACTCTTATTAGTAGCGGCGGCGCGCTGCCGAGTTCGGTCATCATCTGCGTGCTGCATAGCCGTGGTTGACAGGGAGATCCGGTTGAGGGGTCACTATCCGGCGTGGGAGGTGAGAGCGTGGGCACCTGTGCCACACATGTGCGGAATTAATTTCACGGCGGTGTTCACGGCGTGCTTTGACTGTAAGTGTCTTTGTTAATGTATTCTATCCCTGCTCCGTGGAAGCAGGCAAGAGGCTTAGCGGGGCCAGGCGGCGCTTTGTACTGGCAGGTCTGGCTGGGAGGAGGATTTGCTGGAGAGGAGACTCTTCACAAGGAAAAAAAATAAATAAATAAACCATTCACAAGACTCAGTTCATGTGGGAAGTTGAGGTCTGCTTAAGAGCGAGCTGGCGCGCTGCTTCCACACTTCCTCCGACAACAGATATAATGAGGCTGCCGGATCAATTTGGATCTTCATATTTGACCAGAAGGGTCAAAGCAGCCGAGGGCTGGAACTCACTTTTTAGTTTCACATCACTGAGAGGCAGGCGTGGTCATTCGTGCCCTCGGACAAAGGCTGTCCAATCAAACTAACTCATCACTATTATGATTTATCAAGTAAATGCTCTTTATTTACAGAATGCTTTCACATGGGCGCTTTCTACCAAATAGCATTCACACGACGGCTGAATTGAGTCGCCATGCCTAAGGACGCTTCCACATGCAGACAGGAGGAGATGGGAACTGAATCGTCAACCTTTGGATTGGAGCGACGCCCTGCTCTACCAATCGAGCTACACCTTCCAAAGTAAAATTAATAAGCATTGTAATTCCCCCCCCCCCCCCCCCCATATTACAAATAGTAACTTATGCATTAAAGAAAAAAAAACAACTAAAAAATAAAAACAGTTCAAACTCAAGAGTCGCACAGGTGTCGGGAATGTATCAACTCATATCCTTGTCAAAATCTTCTTCTCGTAGCAACTGGACTTTTGGATTTTCTTCCCTTGAATACATTCGGCCTCTCATCCCAGAGGCTTCTTCAGTTCCCAACGGATAGATGTTTTTAAAGACTTCTCACAAACTCGCTTTGCGAAGAAAAAGAATTCCTGAAAGCCACCTGACAAGACAACCGGCCCCAAAATTGGTCAAGAAAATGGGGCAACCAGAAGAATCAAGACGGCTTTAGAAGAGCACGGAATCGCAGGTCTTTGTGCTGAGAAAACGCCACGGTCATCTAGCTGTACTTTTTATCTGATATGAGATTTCCAGGCCATGGGGAGATAATCATGATGTATATTAATACTAGAAAAATAATATTTGCATCTCTGCAATTGTTTTCCTTATAGCTCAGCTGCAAGTCGCGCCATGTCATTGTGAGATCCAAGGTCCTTTCAGGAAACAAGCATTTTAAAGGTTGTTCGTTTGGACAGACATGACAAAGCATAAATGCTCAGACACGTCACGATGCAGTTACTTCGGCGCTAGTTTGTTTTTGTCATTGGAATTTACTGGCAGGGAGAAAAAAAATATCTGGAATCTGATCCGATGGAAGCAGCGGCGGTCCAAAAGCAGCTGTAGCAAGACTAAGCCCATCACTCCTCAAGTCAGCTTATTAATTTTCTTTTCTTTCAGATGTTCGGCTGTTGAAGGGAAGAAACAACCTTTTTTTTGAGCTACATTCCTTGTGCTTTCGTTAATTCTGAACAAATGAATGTCCTTGAGGCTGAACTGAAATATTCTGTATTCAAACTGTGACCTACTGTTCTGTGATTAAGATACATGGCAATACAATTTTGGTTGGGAGGGAGGGGGGTGCAGTTGTTAGTGCTTGTATCTCAAAGCAAGAGGGTCCCTGGTTGGATTCTGACAGGGGGCCTCTTTGTGTGGAGTCTCCATCATTTCCACCGTGTCTAAGTGGGTTTCCTTGCACAGTGCATGCACGCAGCAGCATGCAGACCCTGAATTACACAGAGGTGTGAACCGGACAGTGAATGGCTGTATGTCTTTATATGTGGCCCGGTGATCTACTGGCGACGGGTCCAGTGTGAACGCCGCCTCTCGCCCAATCACAGCTGGGATAGGCTCCCGCACCTCCGCCTATGTAGGTTGCAGAGGGGCGGGTATGGATAAGGTATCTTCTTTTCCTTTGGGCTTTTCCTTTTAGCCAATCAACCTTCTCCATCTAACCCGATTCTCGGGATCCTCCTCTCTCACACCTACAAACTTCATATCCTCTCTCAGTACCTCCATAAATCTTCTCTTTGGTCTTTATCTAGACCTCCTGCCTGGCAGCTCCAATTCCAGCATCCGTCTACCAATATATTCACTATCCCTCCTCTGTTACATGACCCAACCATCTAGGTCTGGCTTCTCTGACCTTCTCTCCAAAACATCTACCATCTGCATCTTCATCACTGCCACCTCAAGCTCTGCCTCCTGTCTTTTCGTCATGGACTGTTACGCCTCTCAGTTCAAATTAAAATTGTGAGCCCCTGAACAAACGGCAGCTACAAAGTTCGCATAAACTCTTAACATAAAAAAACATAACGCACACTTGTCTGCATTAAAAAAAGGAAAAACTTACTGAACAATTTGATGATCAACTGTAAATTAACCCCCCCACAAAAAAAATAAAATAAAATAAAATAAAAAAATAATTTCAGCAAGGAATTGCCAGGAAGCTATTTCAAACATAGTTGTAAAACTGTTTAAAAATTCCTGAAAAATAAAAAACAACTTGAAAATGATGTACTTATTACGTAATAAACAGGCAATATTGGAGAATGCTAAAACCTTGGCGTGCTTAATCTTTTGAAATGTATCTTGAGTGAAAGCTTTGCCTGGTCTTTCAAAAGGAATCCTGGCTGCACCCAAATGACCAGATAGTATGAAGCCCCCTTGCTCACATCGGTATTCGGCGCCGAGCCGTAGCATGAGGCGGATGGGGAAGACCTTCGCCCAGGGTGTCTCCCACTTCTGAATCAGGATGCCGAAGAGGAAGGGTGGGTTGGGCAGCAGCAGGTCCTGCAGGGACTGAAAGGAGGGGCTTATGTAGAGGAAGCCGCCGTGCTCCTTGCTGCCCAAGAAGCTCTGCGTGAAGAACGAGTGACTCAGGTGGCTCAGCACGTTGCCTGAGGAGGAGGAGGAGAGCGAGAAAGATTGGTGATAGCGGAGATGTGAGGAAGAGGAGGTGATGCTAAGGTGACATTAGAAAACAGCGGCTCTTTGGCTGGGAATTATGTCAATTTTACATAATTCCCGTTTTGTAATAATTCAAACTTTACGATGTGAAAGACGTAGCTAGAGGTGAAATATCAGTGTGAATTTGCAGTCGGGCTTCTCAGCGGGCGAGGACCGCGGACTCAGATTTCCTCTGCTCAGTTCATGTTTGGGGTCCGGATGCCACAAAAGACACTATCCCTGATGGAAAGCCAGCTCAGCCTCCGAGACTTTGCTAAAGCAAGCACTTCTTCTCCGGGGCCTGACTGATGGCAACTTAATCGGGACCGACACGCACAAGGCGGCTCTCCAGCGCCGGCCCGGATCTGCTCCCGCGGGGGGTGTGACAAAGGGAAACATCCCCGAGGGCAGCGAGCCATCAAAGTCATCAGGTTATTAGCCGTTTGGGCTTTGCAGCATACGGACTTGAAACGGCAAGACAAGTGCCGGCGACATGTCATGCCTTGAGGGAGCACAATGCTAATGTCTGAACTACTTTTCACCGGCAAGCTGTGACGGCGTCGACACTAACCTGGTTTCTAAATAGAGCACAACTAACTGTCTCCACGGAACACACAGTGGAACCAGAATACTTTCCGCTTCTTTTTTTACCCGTTCTCTCGGGCTCATGATTTAGAGACGTTACTCCGTGCTGGACTATTTCCAAGCACACCCGCTTGTCGTGTTCTTACCACTGAGGGCCTCCTGGTAGAGCTGCACAAAGTGGGTGAAGATGTCCTTGGGAATGGTCTTCTCGTCGGGCAGACACTGGAGCAGGACGACCACCTCCGCCTGGCCGACGGCGTGCATGCCCTTTGTCGTCACGTACCAGCACTTTCTGTTTACGTCTGTGGGTTGGGAAAGCAGGACATCGCAAAGCTTCGAAAAACCTCAGATTATAACCGGACGTGTTTGAATAAGCACTTCGCTTGTTTTGTGAGGAGAAAAATAAAAAATAAAAAAAAGCTACAAAAGTAAAAAGAATCAGTTCATGAAAAGAATCAATTCGTGACATTTTCCTCCCGCGACCATCTCATGAGGGACGCCGCTTCACTAGGAGACACCAACCCTGTTAACTTTTCAAGCCCAGTGATGGCTCTTACGCGGTCCTGCTCCCTCAAACAACCCAACTGGAGCAGTAGATTGAAAATGGAATTTCAAAAAAATAGCTATCGACAGTCTACTCTACCCTCCGTTCCACTGTGAGACCCTGAAAATGGAATGGACATTGTCACTTGAGGGTTTCCTAAAGTTCTTGAGGGTGTGCCTTTCTAGTAAAAGCAGTCCATAATAATAATAATAATAATAACAATAATAATAATAATAATAATAATAATAATAATAATAATAATAATAATAATAATAATAATAATAATACCATAGTGTTGCTCTCACAAGCTAGAAAATAGCTTGGAGTTTTCAGCGCGGGACGTTGCTATTGACTCACAGTTGACCAGCTTGACCATGGCGAGAAGGTTGGCGTTGAGAACGAAGACCAGAGGGTCGGGGCCTCCCTCTTCCAGCTGCTGCATGAGGAGGATTTCGGACGGCCTCTCCTCCACTGCGTAATCTGCGGGCGGGTCGGGCGGAGAGGAGGGCGGAGGCGGGAGTCGAGGTGAAGTTAGATAAACGGAGAGCCAAGCGTGAAAGAGGGTGGAGTAATCAGAGTGAGAGACAAAGGGGAGGGAGGGCGGCGGGGTGAGGATGAACAAGGAGTCGTGCACGAGGCAAAACAGGGAATCAGTGATCAGTCCGGGTCAACAACTATATCATATAAAGCAGTGTTTCCCAACCACTGTGCCGCGGCACATTCGTGTGCCGTGAGAGATCGTGAGGTGTGTCGAGGAAAAATGCCCACTCTGACCTGACTGGTCCAAAAATGACTTATTCAACGCAAATAATGCGTCTCTGTCCGTCTATCTATGTGGGCAGCATGCAGGGACAGGCACAACAATGAAATGCTCTTCCACTAGATGGCAAGAGGTAGTGAATGACGCTGTGGATCTACCTGCTGCTGCTCAAACAGCATTTTGTCCTC
>CAAKHD010001777.1:2263-14798 GCA_901007705.1 Fistularia tabacaria
AAGCCCCGGCATTTTGTTTGCAAAAAAAAAAAAAAAAAAAAAAAAAAAAAAAAAAGTGAAACACTGCCATGCCCCCCCCCCCCCCACCGCCCGAAAAATCCCCTCGGTTTTTAGTTTTGCTTTATCTTTTTTTTTCGTTCAGGGTGACTCGTGTGCAATGGACACACTGGGTTTTGCCGAACCCAGGCAAGAGAGACAAGAATAAAGGGTGCGAACCTCTCATTCCTCTCTCTTTCAGTGTCTTGACTTCACTCCCAGTTAGTTGCACAGTTCATTTATTTTCCTCTCTCTCTCCCTACTTACCGCTCTGTTTTTATTTTTCTTCAACCAAAAGAACAACCTGTCCCCCCCCCCTTTTTTTTTCTTTTCTCAAACCCCATCTGTTTTTCTTTCTCTTTATGCATGGCTCTTGGCTTGATATCAGCTTGTGGTCTTTTTGCCTCACCACTCCTCTCATCACCCATCATGCCGGCAGCCGGACTGCTAAACCATGAGATGATGAGCGTCGGCTCGCTGGTGAGCTTTATGGACATCCTGGGTCACTGGACAAATCCCGGGCCCCGTTCTGGTTACGTGTGATAAGCGGGAGGGTGCAAACGCGCGTCCGAAGTTCTCCGATGAAGCAGGCCATCTGAAAGCCTCGCCTTCCATCGGGTCGAATCGGATTGTCCTGTCAGCCATTCGTAATTCATTTAGGCCTTTTCTTCACGCTTTATTGCAAAAACCTTAATTGCCTGTGGCGAGTTAATGTCTAATCGACTCCGTCCAGGATTACACAGGTAGTCATGGCAACTGATCATATTTGCTACACTTTATTTCCAAGCTCATATTTTGCACGCAACCCTTTGCCCCCTGTTACAGAGCTCTATAGGTTGGGGATGTAATTGTCACATATCGAGGACACCGATGCTCCCAGGCTGGCAGATGGCTGTGATGCACATCCAAGATGGCTGCCAATCAATAGTGAACACAGAAAAGGAGATTGTATAGAAACATTGCATTAAACTAAATTAGGTTTGGATTGTCTCTATAAACACCTGCGGAGGGCCGCAGATCCGCAGATGTATGTGTATATATATATATATCCTGTTTTCTTTTTCTTTTCCCTCTAATGTTGCTGCCCTATGGGGATCAATAAAGTATTATCTTATCTTAGACCCCCCAGCTTCCACTCCCTCTCCGTCTAGAGATCAACCCGGACACCCCCACAAAAAATGGTAAAGATGATACCAAAGTCTAATTGTCAGTTTATTATGATGCACTAACACGAAATGTTAAAATAAATACAGTTTCAGAGGGATTTTCCTCCCCACCGACTGCTCAAAGCCATCTCAACACCGCTGGAACAAGAACATTCAGAAATTCAGTAACGCTTGTTAGATTTTAGAGTACCTTTCACCAGAGCTGTGATGGTTCTTCGTTAGATATATCTGCTCATAACCGCTCTTCAAGCACTCATTATCTGATGCTTATCCTGCAGTCAGGGTCAGGGCCACATGCAACCATTTATTCTCATTCACATTATTGCAATTTAGCGTCTCAAATGAACCAACTGCATGATTTTGGATTGCTTGCGGAAATCGGACCCTTTCAGAATTGAACCGGGGAACTTCTCGCTGTGAGGCGCGAGCGCCAACCACTGCGCCATCGCACCGCCCATCGAAAGTGTTAAGCTACAAAATGATTCAACCTTTTTGTGTTATTTCTGAAGGTTGCAAAGGCTCAGCAATAATTGATACTGATATTAACGTAAGAATCTAATGTGTTTTTGTTGGCTTGTATTCCTGCGGTGGTTTTGGCCGCCCCAGCTTTGCCCTTCATGTGACTCTTGCCCTTTCTCCCCAGGACCGTGGGCTTGATTGATAACTTCATTTATTCCAAATAGGAAACCAGGGCTGAGCACTGGGTTGGCTGGCTTTTCCTCTCCTCCTTGATGCACCTCAGACTGTCTTCACGCATGTCTGGCTTTTAACAGTGACAAATGGTCTAATTTTTTGAAAGCATCGAGATGGTCATTAGGAAAGTGACGTGTGAATGCTTTTTCACTTGCACGCACTCAGGTGGGGCCTTTCTCATGGTCATTCCTGTTTTCCTCTCCACAAATGGGACCGATTGTCCCTGGCACAGCAGGACGATTCTCGGAATATTTTGGGTACGACGGCCGTGTTCTGTGCCAGATCTGAATGATGTGAGCTGCAGCAGTTCAGTTTCCATAGAAGCAGGAAAGAAACATGAGACTTGGAGGCTTGTTGCCTGTAACGGATTTAATCTACATAGATGTTACGAGACATTGTGACTCCGGGAACTATTTAGATATGTACGTGTGCTTTTGTGGAGTCTCTTTGTCCTGTTGTTTTTGTGCATGTGTGTGTGCCTTCAAGCAAATGTAAATCCGATGTGACTATGGTCGGCGGACAATCCCTATCCTTGTCGGTGGTGAGCGGATATTTCTCTCCGGGCCACAGTCTTGCTCCCTCAAGGTTATCTGCTCTCAAACTTCACAAAACAGCAGATGCACCGAGGGAGCACCACAGAGGAAGCAATGACATGCCGAATTCTTGTCGAATTCACCATGACCCGCATGACTGAGAACCTCCACAGACACTGACGAACTGCTTCATCAGTTGCTAACGTCGCCCAAAATATCAAGTAAGCAATGATAAGTTGTCCGCTCTCCCCAGCCCCATCTCTCCCCCCAGGTATTCGTTTGACTCGCAAGGAACTTTACTGTAAAGTTGGCAATTGCGGGGCACGGTTAATTTCAGATTCGGTATCCAGAGACCCATTACAAGGTCGCAGTCGACTTGGACTGATTTAAGCTATCCTCTACTCATTGAATGTGCATTAGTTTCATCTTTTACAGAGGAAGGGTTCAGAAGTGCTCTAGCAGATGTTTCCTTTAACTGCTGCTCCTGTGGTTCTGGAGGAGGGAGAATAAAACCGACTGACTACTGCAGAGGGAATACCAGTACTGTCCTCTAACCCTTCACTCATTCTCTATTTAATTAAGCAGTTTTGATTATTCGCTACATGCAGAATACTTCATTACCCTTCACAAATGGCCTGACTATGTTCCAACAGCAACCCCACAGCACCTACTTCCGGTTCTTATTTTACAAATCTAAAGTTTGAAACAGTTAGATGATAATGAAAATAATCTCAGTGGCTGTGACAATGAAGATGGAGAAATATAATTGCACTTGTACAGAATTATTTTCTCCCCCAACAGTGAAAAAGAAATATCTAGATAACAAGAGTCTCATTACAAGTATAGGTTCAGGGCTTGAAACACATTCTTGGTGAATTGTTGTTTGATAGATGGGCAAATAGGTGAGAAGAGGACATCCAGTTTACCTCCACTGGAGTTGAATTCAATTCGGAAGCCTGGTGTTTGTCGTGGAGGCACCTTAATGTTGTTTCAATCACGAATCAAAAAATGCATTGATTTGCATTTTGTCTGTGGAGGTTCTCTGTCATCCGGGTCATGGTGAATTCTTGTCGAAATCATCTTGTCGTCGCCACTGGACTTGAATTTCTTCCTTTGCCAGGGTTGCCAGAACCCTGGCAGTGATATTCAGAAACACCCCGCAGGTCATTAGAACTGAAGAAGCCTCTCGGATGACGGGTGAAACATCTTCAAGTGATGAAATTCAAGTCCAGTGGTCACGGCAGGAAGATTTCGACAAGAATTGACTTGCATTGCACCTACAAGAAAATTAACTCAGTTCAATTCCCTTGAGAATATTCTCAAGCCAGAGGTTAGAAGTCGGGCCTTACTTTCACATATACAAAGTTCAAAAATATTTGCGAAGGTTGTCATGCGATTGCACCGTATCATCATCCAGAGGTAAACCGGAGAGCAGCATGTTGGACTCTTTTCCGCCATTTTTTTAGGAAATCGATCAAACCATATTTTTGCCCTACTCGTGAAAGATTATCAAAAAAAAAAAAAGAGGAGAACTGATGATGATGAGCGGAAGTGTTGTTGCCATAGGTGTGTGAGGGGGTGATCGCAATCCAGTGGAAAATACTCGATGAGATGAGACCATTTAGTCCTTGAATACATTGGCAAAATGGCCCCTCTCTTTAATCTTGCAAATAATCAATATTCTGCAGCTGACTTCGACAAACCAGATGATGTGGGTAAATACATTTCCATTTTCACCTACTCAGGTTTCAGCCATCCGTAGAATGTGATTATTCTGAGCGAATATCCTGAAAAGATCACCTAATTCAGTCTGGGGAAAAAAAAAAAGAAAAGCTGGCTAAGTCGCACTGATGGGGAAAGATCATTCATTCTGAGCATTAGTGAAAGCAACAATGTGAATCACACACAACCCAGTCCTTTTCACCGCCACCCTCGGGGACTGAACGTGGGCGACAGCTGCCTGAACTTGGTGAAACAGCCCGACTGCCTCCAAAGTACGACATTAATTAAATATGAATAAAAAACAGATATGGGAATCGACTTGAAACACATATTTTGCCACTTGCTGCCTCGCTGTCTCCCAGCTCCCCTGTCATTCTCCGTGCAACAGAAACCGGAAGTGTGTTGTCACTACAAGCCAAATCGCGTAGTTTTTGGGATAATTCTCTGAAGCCTCAGTGCTATTCAATTCCCTATACTTGAAATAGTTGGTGATGACTCAGAGTTCCATCCAAATCTATATGAATTTGGCAAGATTTTATACATTTCCAGAAGATTTGGAGGAGTAAAACATGCTGTAAATGTATGTGCAGTAACAACCACTTTCATGTTAACAGTAGGATGTGGCTGATTCACAAAAACCGCTGGATGACTCCGTCCATTCTGCTTCCAAAGCCAGACAATTTTTGGGGGATTAATAACGTTGATCTTTGGCCTCACATTCAAATAAGGTAGCATGAAGTTGTTCTCGCGATAAGAAGTTTTCTCGTATTATATTTCATGGGTTAAATGCTAAACCAGTCCGTTCAAATTTTTGAAGAGGTAATCCCACACGGAGCAATACGTGAAATCTCCTCTGTCAGTTCTCGGTCTTTTCTAATCAAAACACCATTAACGTGATGTTCGCCCTCACGAAGAAAATCCTCTTCTCAACTGTTTCAATGTGGTACTCATCAATATTGTTGCTTCGCGATTGGTGGGAATGGTACACCGACCCTCTGCAAACTCCTATTGAGGCCTTCTTTTGTGGGAAGCCAACTTTCCTTCCTGTCCCCACATGAAGTCAGCACAGAAAAGTTGCCAGTTCTTTTACGGGTTCAGTGCATGAGAGGAAGGGACTTAAGAAAAACGCTGACTGCTGTTGGCAGGCAGAGGGAGGGGTTGGTGTTGTGGGCTGTTTGCCCTCTCAGCAGCCAGCTTGGTGGTCACCTCTGATTGCGTTCATCTGTTGAAAAACCTTGCATGCTCCCCCTCGGTGTCTTTCTTACCGCTCGCTTCCGCCTCACCTAAACCTATGGCAATCATTTCTTCTCGCTCTTCTCCAGTGCGCTCGCTGATCAGGGAGGGATAAAGACAGACTTTTCCAATTAGAGAAAGCCGTAGAAAGTGTTCGCTCCGGGCTGCCGCCGCCGCCTCCCCCCCCCCGTATCGTCATTCCATGCTCAACCACGAGGGAAGCAGGAAGCGGTGAGTAACTTTAAAACATTGTCAACCGTTTCATTCTGCTGCTGATTTTGCTGTCTTCGGCGGGCTCCGATTGGTGGAGAGCTGCCGTGGACAGGGTGTTAAGTGTTCCCCCATGGGTGTTGTAAAGTCAACATTTGGACGCCTTTGTCATGAACACATGAGTCTCTCCTAAGTGATTGCCTCTTTTTTCTTTCGGACTCTTTTGGCTTGCTTGACGCATGAATGTATTGTCTTTTTTATTTTTCAAAACATCCCAATTGTCAATATCGGGCGCACATGCTCCTCGGCTATCTTTATCTCCGCGCTTTTAGGATTAATCCTCGGTGGGTCCGCTGGTCTGTAACCAATCGTAGAGATTTCCACAGGAAGTGCAAATGGGAAACCGAGTCAAAGCATAATCTGCATTTTGTGTTTCCATTTCCTGCTTCGCAAACTAGTTGTCAAGAGTGAATGGCGTTATCTTTAGACAAGAGCAGGAGAAGCTGGGATTGAGAAAGAGGTCCGTATGGTGAGACTGAAAGGAAAAGAAATGGCCACAGGCGGATTGATGGATTGAGTGAGGCGGTAGGTGGGGGGAAGCAAGTGAAAGACAGGAGGAAGAAGAGGAAAATGCCCCCGAGAGGTAGCATCTTGTCATCTCAGCTGTTGTGATTTTAAGTGGGCTGACAGCACACAATTCTCACAGCTGTGCGACATGCCTTCCCCTTTTTTTATTTTTAACCCCGGACACCTATATTGGGCTGTCAGGTCCGGGCAGCGTCCAGACTATTGTCTCTGTATGTTTGCGCCCCTGAGTGTGTTTGCGTGCCTGCATCGGCGAATGCCTGTGTACAGCACAGTGCTGCGTGCCTCACCACATAACCATCTACCACGCGCTACTGAGGGGCTCCAGCGTGTGTGCTCAACCTATATCATGTCAAATGTGACAAGTTTCAAGACCAGTTTACACACTTTACATGTGCGAGATCTAGCGCTGGCTCAGCACTCTCCCGAACACGTGAGTATATCCATAAATCGCCTATGAGCATTCCACACAGACCTGTTGCCAGCTCTGTTGTTGGCACCCTCGCGTGAAGAAGTTAGCAAACGACAAACAAGGGGTTGGATTTAGTGCCCGAGTCCCGTGGCTTCGTGCTCTTCCGACATCACACGCCTGTCACGGTTCCTCTGCATCTGGGCCACGAGCACGCGTCCACGTCGACAGCGCCAACCGTCAGCAGGCTTCGGCGCTCACCGATTTCGATCCGTGTTGCTCGGAGACGGGTCGCGTATACATTTCATGCCTGTTATGTGGGTTTGTGCTTTGTGCCTGTTGAGGAAAACCAAATCGTCGTCAGGTTTCCGAGGATCAATGGATTTCCTCAAACGCGTTGGAGAAACTGCACCGTCATCCTATTGCCACTTCCTTCCTGACCATAATACACAACATCCCCTTTGACGCTTTCCCAAGGTAAAGAAAGAGCAGAATCTGCTGAGGTAGCTACAGCAGAGGGAAGGTGATTGTTGAGACGTCGGCCGGGAAGGGGGGATGGCAGCGGAGGGATGAATGATGAACGCGAGTAGATCTTTAAATGCTCCTCGGGCAGCGAGGTGATTGATTTTGGAAGTGAGTGGTCTCCTTGTCCGCCCATCCCCATCCTCCCTTCCAACGCCAAACCTATGTGCTTCCCGCGTCCGTGCACTGCGTCCCCATCGATGTCCCGAAACCAGGTCATGCTGGTACATCAACTCAGAGCTACATTGATCAGTCCCATTGATCTCAACCCTAACAATGTGGCATCATCTGAATATCTAAAAAGGCTTGCCATTGTGAAACTTCCTGCTCGCCACAAAAACCTCCCGCCTCAACCTTCGCATCATAACCCCTCTGCCCTCGACCCTGTCGAGATGTGTGATATGGCACAGCCCTGAATCTGCTAAGGATAATCTCCATAATGCATCATTCCGGTGGTTTTTCAGCCTCCATGATATTCATCACTGACGTAGAACGACTTATCGCCTCTTGGCGTTGGAGTGGAGTCCCTACCTGAGCGCCGGGACTATTTTGATGGCCTAATTTTGCTTTTGATAGTAGAAATAGTCAATGTAAAAAATGCTAAAAATGTACTTTTCTTTCTCAGTTTTACATCTCATTTCATCCACCCCTGCTGGCCGTGTGCACTGGGCAGGGAAGACCATTTGCAGAGCAGATGTGCCGTGTTATCATTCTTTCTCGCGACTAAATCTCGAGCATGCCGTGCAGTGTACATAAACAAGACGGCGGAGTGTGGTGGTGGGGTGTCGTCAGATATTTGACCCGTAAAAAACGTTTCATTTTTTTTGTTGTTTTTTTTTGCTGTGTTTTATTGATGCGTTACAATTGATAGGCTGATGATTATGAGCACTAACTCCACAGGAAGTACTGTTCCATACAAGTAACGACAGGGGCTTTTAACCCGCACATACACATGGCTATGTACATGTTCTCGACACGTTTCATGACTGAAATGGCACTGATGCGTCTTGACAGCCTCGTCACAGGTCACCGTCTTCCTCTGGCATATATTTTTCTGACTTTGGCGCTCTTTCTGACACTGATAGTGTCGGTGTTGTTGTATAAACTTTTTTTTTTTCTGACCGAAGCATCAGACTTGATAGGACGACAACCGGGTGAAACATGAGGACAGAAAAAAACAGGTAATCGGGTTCCTTCACACGACGTCGTGAAAGCGACAGAAGCACTTCTGAGCACCTCTATAACATCCGAGAGTCATTCCAATTGGGTAGGGAACTATATTTTTACCGGCTTATATTGCATTGGGCAACAGATAGCAATCATACTGTAGTCTCTTGTGTCCTTGCGTTCTTTATCAGGCCGATCAGTAATCAGATTTCAGATGTCTGAACAGGCTCACCCAGTGTGTACGCAGAAACAACACGGGAGGCGACCAGAGGCAAGAAGTGCTGCCAGAAAAAGTAGGTTGCCACTCACTGCCGCCAAGCTCGTCCAGTGATAAGGTCAACCGCCGGGGCTTTCCGGGCTGAGAGCCTGTCCATCAAACATAAGAACCTGCTTCCCCCCTTCTTCACAAGAGAGCGGTGGGAATGATTAATAGGGAGGCGAGCGAAAGAGGACGATGGAGAGGAAGGGAGACAGATACGGAGTGGCATGGGAATAAGAGGATTGAGATGGATGTGAGAAGAGTGGGGGTGGGAATACGAGTTTCCGAAAGACGAATGGACCGCAGTGGAATTTGTGAAACCGTAAGATTGGTAAAAATGAGCAAGAAGTGAAAATGAAATATCCTGCAGATCAAGTGAGGGGGGGATGGGGGATCTATTCAAGGAATGTGATCCTCTGGATGTGTCTCAGCCAAACCACGGTTAACAACATGCCTCACTGCAGCGGAGTCTGATGTCAGTTACACCAGGAACGTGTACTCCGTTTTCCCCGATTCCCGGCCACAGTTTCACCCGCTGTTCTTCTTCTCTCCGTGTTTACGGCCCCGAGCCTTGATTAGGTTCTATTACCATAAACATCTCATGGAAATATCACGCCATTGTCACGCTGAGGCAATAACACCACAATAGCACTTTGTTCTTCATTCACAATGGAAGACTTTTTTTTTTTTTTTTTTTTTGTAAACACGGAGATTTAAAGAAATACAAGAAAACCTTGCAGTAGTTTCAAAAGTGCAGGGAGGGAATATGTCATCGGGAGGTGACGGCGCGAGGCGCTGCGGCCCTCCGTATCCTCCAGTTGAACTATTTCTGTTTGAACTTTTCTGCTGACAAGTGAGGAAATGGCTTTTTCTCCACGCTGCCCGGTGGCGTCACTCTTTAGTCATTTCTGTTCTCGATAAAACGTACAAACAAGGAGTGAAATATGTCTCTTTCTCATTCCTCCTGCCTTCTCTCTCCCACTTCGAGTCACCAGTGATCAAAGACGGCTCAGATGTTGTTCTACAGTTATCTCCTTTCACCATCTCTCGACATTGTTGTGAAAGTGGCCCGAGTAGCGCTCGTTCAGCCGGGGGTCTGCCTCCGGCCCCCGCAGCGATCGGCACGCGGCGAGATGGATCGGAGTTTCATGGGATGCCGAGAGCCCTCGGATCTCCTGTGAAGGGTAATAAGGAAATTAGATGCACAGCTGAGCCGCGGCATTGGTGGAAGAGCAAATGTGATTCAGGCTCCTCACCTCCCATGATCTCTATCGTGTCAGGTCAATCAAACCCAGAACAGCGAGAGTCCAGCGCGTCCGCGGAATAGTTCCATGGCGGAATAAATTCTTTGTTTTTGATTCCTTTCCGCATGCACCGTGCAAAATGGCTATTTTGGGCTTTTTCTGCCGCAGGCAGACGAAGCGCCAGCTTTGACACATTTTACTGCAGCTGAATTAGACCGATAATTATTATTACTCATGCAGAAAAACTGCATTCGTTACAGCTACTTTCTGGGTTGCCGATTCTTGCGGGTGTTGCTAGCCTTTAGAAGTAGAATTCTCACCTGGTAGGTCTATGGAAATGGAGCCTCGTTGCAGTGTCCTCAGCCAGCTAATGTCTTCTGCACGGACCACCCTGAGCAAGTCCCAGAGGGATGACTGCAATGTGGGATAAGCAGGGAAGTGCTTTGCGGACTATATAAGTGTCATGCTTGATCAGTGTCATTGATTACAAGTGTGAGATAATCCCAACACATCAGTTCATCTCCTCTAAGTGACTTTCCCGGCCTCCCTTCTATCTTTTATTTGTCTGTGCATGGATGATTAAATGGCCGCGTATCTTCGAAACGTATGTCTTTATGACCAGACGTCGAGATGAAAAAATTATTGCCCGCATTGAAATTCCAATCGCTTTAACTGATCTAGAATGTGGACAGAGATGTTACGTGTTGCTGGTCAGGTGCGGTTGTTTCTTTGGGACCTTTTCGTTGCTATGGCGATGTGTGGAGAAATCCAACTCGTCTCTGTTTTCCTTTAATCCCTCTTTATAATCCCGAGTTGCCATAAATACACTACTTACAGTCGTACACCCATTTTGCGGGGAAACAAAAGCTTTAATTAGGCCGAAAGCCAACCATATGAGACAGCAGGTAGAGCTGCCCACTTGTGTGGCACACACACACACACACACACACACACATACATGCATATGCGCACACACACGCACACATACATGCACACGCACACACACAAGGTTAGAGAAATACTTAAAAGGGCCATGCGCCACATTCTCCGCTGCGGGCTGCTCTTAGTTCTGCACAGGCCATGGGAAAGAGAAACCCTTCTCTTCAGTGTTAATAATAAAATCCTCTTGTAGCCAGGATTTTATCTGAGGAAAAGATGTTTGGGAAAAGTATCTTTTCATTTCTATGCCTCTGTCAGGAACACTTAAGGCAGTGCAAAGTACAGAACAAGGACAAGCAATTGGCCTAGATAGATACTATTGTACTTAAATTGGTTTGGATAAGTCAAACGCTCAAGGATCCTGAAACTGCACAATTCCTTTTTGGACACATCAAGGACCTATTCTTGTCTGATTATATTATATTTGCTATGAATGAATATCGTAATAGCCTTTTTCAGAAAGATAATAACGGCATCGTTATACCCCTCATGACACCCACTGAGTGGAAATAAATAAGGACGTAGAAAATCAATTTCTCAACTTAGAAATAGACCGACAAATGAAATCACATCAGTTGCACATACATGGTCATATTGAAAGACGGGATCCGATTATGGGAAACTCAATATCGAATGGCGACTGTAAAATGACTCGTACGAAGAAGAAATAGACGCCTGCACTGCAAGGTCACATGTTCAGTTCGTAATTCAATGCAATTCCGGTTAGAGCAGGTGGGGTCACACTGGGGTCCACAGTGAAGCAAATACAGGAAAGCTAGACGACGTATCGGCCGTAGGAGGGAGAGGAGGACGGGTAACAAATGAAAAACGAACCAAGTTTATGAAAAGAAAAAGACAATTTGTGAGGGAAGGGAGTTAATGAAAGCCTTGGAAAGCAGGTCAAGAGAGCAGGACATGGTGGATTAGACGGAGTTAATTAAAAAAAAGATAAAGGGGTACGGAGTGAAGGTTAGACAAAAAGTAAGTAATGTGAGAGAGGGAAAATGCTGAGGAAGAGTGAAAAGGGAAGAGTCTGATCAGACGAACCAGCTAAAGTTGAAGATGTAAGCGAGATGCCGAGTGAGGAACTCGCACAGCTGGAGGACACAGCAAAGGGAGAGAGGGTGGTGCCAAAACGTCCCACGGGTGATGAATGAACCCATAATGAAGTATGTCTGCTCCTCTGCCTCTGGCCGGAGGAAAAAAAAAAAACCCACAGCCTTGGCACGCCCAGAAGATCTTCACAATCATGCTACAGAGAACACACGTATGCGGGGAATTCTGATCATCTGCACACAAATGCACGCACAGGAAGGAGTTTGTGACCCGAGCAGTGCAAGAACTCGGACATATTTTACACGCCGGCGCCGCCTCATCGCACAAACACACGCCCAGCTGCATTGTTTCTGTCCAGCCGTCAGGCCAGGGCTAGCAGGAGGACACGCCAGGTGGGTAAATGTAAGAGACACTGTGGTTCTTCACATAGTGACAGGAGTCAAGATGGATTGTAAATAGCTATTCTGGGGTAAACAACGCTCGCCGTTCTGTGGCGAACGCCACCGTCACCAGTGCAACCAGGTGCCAGCCGGCCAGCTTGCAGTTACTGACAAACAAACAATACATCTTCAGTCTGCAGACAACAGCTAATAGTGAGCGTCGCCGTCCCCGATGCATGTGCCTGCAAATAACGTCTACATTCTCTGAATAATCGACAATGAAGACACCAGCGGTTGAATTGAATGCACTTTTAAATTCCCTCCTCCCAAAGAAAATATCAGAAACTGAGAAGACGGCTAGAGATCGGAAGAGCGTCGTGT
>CAAKHD010001777.1:14818-29728 GCA_901007705.1 Fistularia tabacaria
GACGTGTGCTCTTCCGATCTCGATGCATGTGCCTGCAAATAACGTCTACATTCTCTGAATAATCGACAATGAAGACACCAGCGGTTGAATTGAATGCACTTTTAAATTCCCTCCTCCCAAAGAAAATATCAGAAACTGAGAAGACGGCTAGTTTCCACCTACGCTGTACATAAGGCCAGGTGGTAAATAAAATGTCATTCGTTTTTAGCTTCATCCGCACCATGAGCACACCCTTTCGAGTGCATGAGTTACGGCTGTTAGCATTGTTGTAATACCCTCAAAGATGATGTACAAAATGTGTATTTAGAGTTATTATAAAAGTATAGAGCTCCTCACCACAGTATCGTCAACTTGGTTAAGAGAGTCTCTGCAGCCACTAATTATTATAATTCCAGCGTCTGCTAAATGCCAAGGAGCATAAGTTTGATCTCGCTGGAATGAAAAAGTTGGGAAATTATGTTTTTTTGCAAGTGATGCGTTACAAATTCGATTGTTCTCTGTTTTATGTGAAAGAGTTGCAACTGAAAAAAGAGGCCTTTATCCCCCGACAACAAATGACGCTTCGCTTAAGTAGCACCAACATTTACTGAGCCTTTCATGTTCAATTTTGCACCGCATTCAAAGAAGAAGCTTGTTTGCATTTACAAAGCCCTAAAGGTAGACGCACGCGGGGTTTCAGTCTAGAATGGTTCGGCCGCCTCGCGGAAACACTCTATGTTGGTGTTTCATTTCCATTTATCACCTGTCTGTATACGAATGCACGGACCGTGACAGTCAAAGCAGCAGTCTCCAAAGCAAATTTTGATTCATTCTCTTAAGTGCAGACATCTGGCTGGCCAGGATGTCAGCAGACAGTCCCAAGGCCAAACCACAGCAACATAGTTCCTCTGAAAAATCCAAACACTGGCTTCAGTCATTGAGAGCATGACAGAGAAATACTTGTGTGACCTGAGGGTATGTGGATATGTCTGTATCAGCAAGAGCTATGTCAGATTTTTCTTCCTCTCTTATGTATGGTTACGACAATCCAACCAATCAAGTACCGAACACACAAACAAAATGCTTTGAAGTGCCACGAATATATGTTGCCTAGACATTCCACTGACATGCAACTTCAGAGAAACTTGGAACTATATCTTCAAGCGGTGTCTCCGTGCATGATTGGTCGCTCCCTTTGCCGTCCTGCACAGAATCACACACATCAGAAACCTTCAACCTTTTTTTTTTTTTCCCTCGGAAATGTCTGAGATCGTATGCATCCTCTTTAGAAACCTAGAAAAGGGATGTGTTTAATGCTTATCAACCTTGCTATCCAACGGCTACTGGAATTTATATATGAATATAAATATATAACATCATAGTAAATATCTTTGCCAGTGGTTATAAAGGTAATTTGAGGTTGTCACAGTGTCGAATTGGGCTTTTTCATTCAAAGGATTAACACTCGTCACATTGGTGCAGCCACAAGCACTGAATCAGGCTCATCACGCTGGCAGTGGGGGAGGGTTCATTGTGGTAATGTTGCAGAATCTTTCCATTCATGTGCATTTCCTTTTTCCAACAGTAAATTCGGTTCAATCCGGGTAACTAGAACAGATCTTCTCTTTTATCGATCTCCTGTATGTCAGTCAGCCTTTATCCCGTTTTAATCTGATTTTTTTCACTGAAAACAATAGCAAAAATAAATGAACAGGATGAGGGTTGTTGGACTTGTCATTTTAAAACAAGCACTGATTTATTTTAGAGGACAGCAACTGTAGATGGGCCGTCATATGCAACAGTTCCTCAGTCTTGGAGGGGTTGCAACATGAAAGAAAGCTTAAAGAGTGTTTATGCTGAACAGACTTCCTGCTTCGAAGTGCATTGGTCTGCACCCCTTTTAGTGTTTATACTCCCTTGCATAGCCATGTATAAGTAGCGCCCTGCTCAGCAGTAAACAAATCGAAGTCCTGAACATATCAAATTCAGAAGATGATGCGGCCATCGTTTGCGTTTGGTTCTTCTAAACAAGCTGATCCAGCTTCTGGGTGAAATAAGTGTTAAATCAATTTCCAGAGCAGATTGTGAAAAACTGCTGAGTTGAATCTATAAAGTTACTGGAAGTCATTGTTCTACTGATTAAAAGCAGAGAGGTAGAAAGGAGTCTTCCTCCCTCTGTGGTTTGGCTCGCATCTGCATCGCTGCAGCCTATTAATGTGAAGGAGTTTCAACCCTATATATAACATACAACATATGAAAAGGATTTACCGATGTGTGTGCAAGCAAATACATTGTGAAATTTGCACACCAACAACGGCATTTGTACTCCCTTTGCAATCTGTTTCCCAGCTCCACGTGCAAATAGATTTGGAGTTAAAAGTGTCGAGCTCGGCCTTGCTTGTCATGTTCACGTTGATAAGGTCACAAAAGTGTTTGCGTGTGTTAAATATGCAGCTGTGCATGCGTGTCCGCATGCGTATGCGTGTTTTGGATATGTGTGTGTGCGCGTGCGTGCTTTAGCTTAGCCACACACAGACAGGCATACATCGGTTGTGTTCCAAACAACTCATCGTTCCAGCAAAGCGGCCTACAGGCCGCTCCTGCAACTTCTCCTCCGCTACAACAGGCTGGTCTTTTTCCTGCCACATGTCCTCATCTTCACGTTTTTTTTTTTCCCTCCCTTCTCTCTTCTTTTGCTGTCTTTCTGTAATTCGCCCACTAATGATTTAGGGATCAGGATCTGGCAGCCTGCGATCCATGTCTCCCGCTGCCATGTCTTTACCAAAGGAACGTTCGAGGGAACGCGCACGAACGGACAATGTCCACGCAGCGAATCAGATTTTGTCATATCTTGTGTCCAAATAACATTCGCGTGCAGGTTGTTACATCTGGAGAAGCAGGAAAAGGGAAGGAATAGTGTGAGAGAGGAACATCAGTGGTGAATTCACACAAAGGAATGTCATGCAAATGAATGACGCAAAGGGAGGGAATTAGCAAGTATAGAGGAGACACAGAGAACATCCTCCTGGGTGCGTCGGTTTGAGGGTTCAGTTCTGGTGTGTCTGAACACAATTATAACTGGCTATTGCTTGACACCATTGCTCGCTGTTGAACTCGTTCAGTTTCTCCGCTTGGAAGAAATACCAGTCAGGCACTGAAATCTGTGGAGTCCTCATGGAATCTGATTAATTATAAGTGAATAGTGCTGCCTCTGTTGATTTTGGAGGACAGATTTTGTGTGTGTGTGTGTGTGTGTGTGTGTGTGTGTGTGTGTGTGTGTGTGTGTGTGTGTGTGTGTGTGTGTGTGTGTGTGTGTGTGTGTTTAAAATAAAAACAACCCAGTGGGGCATGTAACATTAATGAGAGGGCCGGAGACAGGTCTTATCACCAGCTTTCCAGACCTTAACTAGGTCATAAATGCTTCGCCCAGACCTACATACAGTGCACACACAGCACACAGACGATGTATGCACATGTGAATTCCTCCACACTTACTAAGGTCATCATGAGTATTTACTTGACATATTTGGGAAACTTTGTTTGCAATCCATGTGTGTGAATATGGAGAATGCTGTCATTGTGTTTACCACGGAATGATCACGGTTCGATCCACATTGTCCGTCCAGCAACATGCAACAGCGAATGAAAGCATCATTGACCCCATTCCACCGAACTACCGTGGCTGTAGAACACTTTGGCTACCGGAATTCACAGACTTCAAAGATTTGGAGCAGGATTTGATGGTGTCTTCGGGAATCCGGTGTCTGCTGTCGTATTTGGGGTCTCTTTGAGTTGCACCAACCCCGTTTGAAATGGTTGATCTCAACATCTCCTCATTCTGATATTGCTGCATTGCTGTTGGCTCCTCTTCTCCTTCTTCTGCACTTGGCTTTTTTTTAGGTGTTGTTCCACTGGAACGATAAACATCATCAACACGTCCACTTGTTCTCTCTTCAGTGAAACAACAGGAAAAAAAAGTGCCGCTGTTTCCCCACACGGGCTTGGTCGGTGATAACAGCGCCTTTTTCCGAAAAAGACCAGTTCATGCGCAGTCTGGCTCGTACCCAAAATGAGCTTATTCACATAAAGCACACCTGGGCGATTGATCGCTTCAGCTTTGCGCTATGTGTAAAAGGGACACGAAATATTGGCCTTCAAATGTACCGTTTAGGGTATTTGTTGATGACTGAATGCTAATACTAAATTGCTTATGTGTGAGTGACCTGTAAACATCAGCGCTGCACAGTGAGCCCCATTATTACTTTTCGTCCGGCAGACTTGCTCTCCAGAAAAACGGAGTTTCCGACCACCCTTGAACGTTCCCACAGTCCCAAATGAAGCCTGCGCTGCAGATTAGATAGCCCCGGTCTCTTGCTTTGGAAGCCGCTTATCTTTAAATGCACCACTGTGAAACACAACCGTCCTACCCTTTTTTTTTTTTTTTGAATAAAGCTCAGACTGTTATGTCTTCATCCATTCTTCTTGTCTCTCTGCAACTTCTCATTGCCGCAAGGTTCTTCTGCTTTTGAAACTCGGTCCTTTTCGAACATAAACAAGCGCTCGCATGCGTGCTTCGTGACATTGACGTGTAAAACGGCTCACTGCCTTTGGCCCCCAGCCCCCCACCCAGAAGTCAAAAAGGGCCCCACTGTTTGCCTCAGGTCAATGTTAGCCAAGGGAGAAAGTTTGGTTTCCTCCCCCGTCTATCCCTCCATCTATCTGCTCCTCTATCTTTCCATCCTCAAGCTCTTGCCTGCTCCCGAACCAAAGGGTCGGCAGAAACTTTGCACTTCCTGTCTACCCTTGTAAAACAGCATATAAATGCAGAGAGGTTTGGCGGGGGTGGGTTATGCCCTTTGAAGCTGGACAATGACCTCTAACTTGTTGCTTTTTGATAACCCCCCCCCACACACACACACACACACACACACACACCCCACCCTCTCTCTCTCACACACAACATCCTATTCCCACAGAACAGAGAAAGACACTTCCTTGACTGGCTCAGTGTCAGCAAGAGGGGGGGGGAGAAAATTACATCTCTTGCTTATTTCTATTTTGCGGCCTGTTTATCCGTGAGTGGTTGTCCCTGCGGGCTCCGCAGCATTGCTTTCGGTCGTTAAAATTATCCCTGGTTGCCCTGGATCTGATGTAATCGCAGTAAACTACGCCCCCCACAAAGCGCCCCATGTGGCTGGAGACCCCCACCCACAACCATACGGGCGTAATGGGAAACACATTTCACCGATTAATTAATCAAGTGCAATATAGTTAGATGCTCCGACAGTCCAGACCCCCCCCCCCGCCTTGACACACGAGTCCAAGTACCTGCATGTTTATGCGCAGTGCCCCGCAGAACTGATTTAGAGGCATCCCTGTCAATTAGTCCGCGGCGGGATACTGCAGCTCCAGCAGAGAAAATGGATTCTCAAAAAAAAAAAATAATAAAAATACAAGAGGAAGACAGAAGGAACTGTTGTCAAACTCTGAAACACATCCACAGAATCCAGTTTTCATGCCTGGCAGAAAAGAAAAAAAAAAAAAAAAATTCTCTCCTCAGAGCTACTTGTGTGTTTTCTGTCTCCATTTGCAAGCGATTAAAATCTCTGTTACCATTTGTATGTTGGAAGCCTATGAGTGTATATATATAAAGTTTGGCTGGCGGTCTTTGGGTAAGGAAGCTTGTTTAGGATAGAGATGGCAATCTTTCAGTTCTGCAGAGTTTTTAATCTGTTTTTTGCTCCCAGGTCACTTTTCCTCTGCTTTAGGAACCAGTATTGAGGCGAAGTGAGAGAAGAGGATGCAGGGGATCGGGTAGGACAGAGGCAGGTGATTCGCTGTGGCGAACGAACCCTGAAGGGAACAGCTGAAAGGAATAGAAGAAGGAGTGACCGGGATTCAGGCTTCCAGTCTTATTTGGCTGGAGGGCGGCAGAAATGAAGCTGCTGAGGTTCTCTTTGGGAACGACATGGATGGAAGGGAGTCTATCAGAGAAACAGCACGTGTTGGATGTTCAAGAGATAAAGTCACACTGAGATAGTTTGGACTTGGACAGAGGAGGGATAGGGAATATATCGCTAGAGGGATGCTGAGGTTGGAACTGCCGAGAGGAGGACCAATAAGGAAAATTTATGGATGGGGTGAAAAGTGGACATGCCGCCCCTGAAAGGAGCAGCTCCAAGGGAAAGAGGAAGATCTCATTGGGCTTCAAGTGCTCCAGTCACGCCTCCACATCCAGTGGTTCGTTCAGGATCATGTGAGTGATCGGCGGCGGCTATTGCCGTTTTTCTGTGAAAAGGATGAGAATTTAACACTTCTTTACTGAAGAGATTCAGACCATGGCAGCAATCTGTTTTTCGTCGATATTTGTAAGTCATCGGTTACATCAGAACTGGATCTGTTTTATTTCCCTGGCGAGGAGCACAAACGACGGCTTGTCTCAGAGAAAACAAAGATGTTTATGCTCTTCTCCTGACGGGCTTGGCATTCTGATTGGTTGAAGTTAGCTCGCCACCTGCCAAGTAGCTTTACAAGTGCCTGCCCCCTCTCCACATAGTTTATACGCAGTTCTTTTCAGGCGGCCCTGTGCAACAAACACGGTTACACAAAACAAACACACTTTTGTGGAACCGGCCATCTGGCATGTCAGGGGAGAATCTCATCACCTCGAGCTTCGTAGACTCACCGTCGCGTTTACCACAGATTTCATCTGTTTTCAGTCAAACGGTGCTTGAAAATCATTCGGTGGACCCGTTTTAAAGGAGTTTCCGGATAATTGCAGCAACGACCACTTCAACACAGGCCTCTACGTCGCCTTTTGCTGTCTTATTTTCTACAGGGGGGGGGGGAAATCCCAATCAGACCAAAGGAATTCCTCACATCAGCCAAATGTGTAATCTGCACGTCTTTCTTCGTCACGCATCGAATTAGATCGGAATCTTCCCCGTTCCACGTTTAAGAACAATCAAGCCTCCTTCTTCAGATAGATAAAAATAACTCAATTGAGTTACTTTTAATTGATACCCCGCTGTGACAAACCTGCTATGGCTACTGCTCGTCCTTCGTTTCCATTCCCGTTGTCTGAATGCAGCAGGCAGCATTAATTAGCACGTGCCATATTGTTCTTATACGTGCTCCGATGCCAGACCGCGCGCCCGTTTGAATGCGACACATTAGCGACCACCTGCTTCCCAGCTTAATTGGTCGCAATCTGTGCAGTGACACAATCCAACAGCGGTCACTGCATCTTTGTCATTCTAAAAATATCCTTTTATATCACATGGTAAGCACAGCCTTTCCTTTGCTGGTCTGTGCAGAGGGTTTTTTTTTTTTTTTTTTTTTGTCTTTTCCACTGGGGATGTACAGTAGGCTGTGAAACAGCCCAAACAAAACATGCTCACAGCTACATTCTAATGACCCAGTGGTCTTTTTTTTTTATTATTGAGGCATATCATTTCTCGTATTTGCTGCAAATGGCATTTCCAACTCTCGATCAAAAATACATGAGCAGGTCAGGCTCAGTACTTTCTTTTATTATTTATGTCCCTGCTTGCTTATATCCCCTTCATGATGTCAAATTTAAACCAAAAAAATGTAACAGTCATGTCCACTTCTTGTATTACATGAGACATGTGAGGTCAAAACCAAAGTTGTTTTTTTTGTTTGTTTTTTTTGGAAGGGGGGGTCAGTAAGTTAAGTATGCATACTTTTTAGGTTGATGACATTTTTATACAGTTTGAAGCTGTAGTACATAGCATTGCTGAAAGAGAAATATTTTTGCATTTTAAAGTGAAATGGATTCTTCTCTCTCTTTGTGAAATCTATTAAGCTGTGCCAGTGCTAGCGCTTTCCATGACTGCCGCCTACACTTTCCTGTTTGTGTAAACCATTCAGCCCAATGGCTTTATCTATTCCATGTGTAACTCGGTTTGTCAGTGTCACCCAGCACACAGATTCTTATGATGCATTTGATTAATTTTCCCGACCGAGACATCGAAACCGATACTCACAAATTATATATTACTTACCCTCATAAGCGCGTTGCCTCTCCGTGTAACCAACGGCACTATAAATTATTACAAATTAAATATCAACAAACACATTACATTGATTACTAAACAATTGCTTTTCCAGATTTTGCAGCTGAGCTAGTTTGGCTAATGTCAGTCGAGTATAGCAAGGGTCCCGATCGCAGTAGTTTAATTTAGTCCTGGTCGATTTTAAAATAGATATCAGAGTCAAACGGATCATATTTCATTTATTCAAAATGTTGATCTGACAATACATATATATATATATATATATCAACAAAGTCAGCCCGACATACTCACCGGTACCATGCGTTTGTGGAAAGCCAGCTGATACAGGCCTGGCTCCGGTTACGTGTATTAATTATGTCACTATTTGTCATCTGTGGCGAGGCCGTTTCTGAGAAGCAGCGTTCAGGATCGTGATGACCAACGCATCATCAATCTTCAGCGTCTCAAATTGAGATGGATGATAGATGAATCATTAGCACACAGACATGAGGTCATGTCTTTGGGCTGAGCAGTCATACAGAGCAGACTTTTGTTTTATTCAGGCTGTATTTGTCCTGGTGGAGTAATTTTGAGCCTCATGCTTGCTAACATATTTATTTTTATAATATTCACAGCAAATTAATGGAACGTCACCATCGCCAATGTCTATGCTTTAAGGTCCAAACCAATCTAGATCAGAACATCACTTTTTATTTGATATAATTTATCACTTGGGATTATTTTTCCTGCTGTCTGCATTGTTATGCGTACATCTAGAAACAGCAATGTGATGTTGAAACCTTTGACGCCGACGTTTCATTTTGCAGACCGGACTGGAGGAGAAAGTTTCAATAACGAGCTCGAGGACAGAAGTAGCGTTTTCTCACGTCGTCGAGTGTTTACATTGATTTAGCTGTGTGCCCTCCAAGGAAAGAGGAGGGAACCCTGTAATCAGTCATCTGAGGGAATGCCTTATACTTACTGTATAGAGGGTAGAACGAGACTGGCTCCAATCTACATTCCTCTCCTTGTTCTAGGATGAAGGGGAGGGCTAAGGGGTACACACTCAGAGACACCTCCATTGGCTGCTTGTGTCCTCGACCTCAGAGGTTTGGCTGAACAGTAGGCCATGGTGGAGCTCTAAGTGGGTGCAGGCAGACATGTGGCTGTCTCACCCCGCAGACCTAACAAGTGGCTGCTTGGCCAGTGGCCTCACCGCCGCTCAGCTGGTTAGCATCCTGCCGAGAGATCCACAGAACACAGTAGCAAGCCGCCAGAAGGGTGCCGACTCCGAACGGAGGCCGGCTGGGGTTTGCGCTGAGGTTTCGGGTGGGACAACTGTCGTGTTTATTAGATTATTAAAGCCACATTTCTGGTCATAACCATTTTCCCCCCAAGTTTTCTCAGTATGATATCGTATGTATGGATGTATTTTCCAGATGGCGATCACTGCTTAAAATCCATTCCGGGAATAAGTTACAAAAATAACCAACTTGCACATAATTTTTCTCAACCAACAAGGCAATGCCACTCAAATTTTAACGGCCTATAAGAGGTTTCATGGTGATGTAGAAAATGAACATGAGAACATTGTAAATGTATAGTCAGCATTTAATCTTCACTTCCAGTCTTTTATAAATAAAATAAAATAAATATGAAACAGGAATTTGTTGGCTTAACGCTTCGGGGTAAAAGTTCAAAATCAGAATCAGAATCAGAATCAGATTACTTTATTGATCCCCGAGTGGGAAATTGCTTTTTGTAGAAAGCAGCTCCTGCCCGCAGACTAAGTGAAGAAGAACCAAAATAGAACTTTATATAAAAATTCGGAATAAAATAGTGAATAATAGACATATATTAAAAACAGTAAGGATCAAAAAAAAAAAAAAAATGTAGTTAAAGTTATGCAAAAAAAATATATATACATGTGTATTTACCCGGACGTGTATATGATTACCGCTGTATTCCCACGACATGAGCAAGGAATAATTGATACAAATAACCATTGCACGACTTAAAGTTTGTGTTTTCAACATTTGTCTAATGACACTCATATAGAGATGCTTCATTGGGTGGATTGTCTCGTCTTTGGACGAAGTCAAAATTTCTGTTCCCCTTTTTGTAATCCAATTGGGAACTTTGGTGTAGCCCGGAGAGTGGCATCATTTTCTCCTTCACTAAAGGAGGCAACTAGTCCACCTTTAAACTCTGTTTATCCGCCAGTCCTTCAAACCTCAGTTGTCCTCACGTTGACGGTCAGTCAACGACAAAGTGAGCCAGAACTCCCCAAGTTGATGATCAAGAGTAGGCATGCCAACATAGAATCTCCAAAGTTTACCCTGCCGGCCGGGGGGGGGCGGGGTGACAAATTTCAACCCTCCGCTCTAAAGTAGCCATTTACAGCGGAGGATTCTGGGAGAGCGCGAGGCCTAGCGGCGAAACAGCTGCAGCAACCTTCATGGTTTTCTTGTTATTTTGTATTCTTTCAGCTGCCCGACCATTTTTATTTTTTGGTTTTGTTTTGTTTTTTTTAGCATCCCTTTTTCCCGTTCTCCATTTTTGTCGAGCATCTCGCCGAAAACTGTGCCCGCCACGCTGAAGACCAGAACATGAATAGATGGAATAAACTGCCATCAACAGATTACAGACTTGAGCTTGGCTTCATTTCCAGAAATATGTAATACACTGCACATGGTTGCTAAATGTGTCCCAGATGCGATGGGGTTCATGTGTTGTCCAGACTGTGCTGTCTACACCCTGAGGTCTGTGCTTTGTCATCAAAAATTGTTCCCTGTCTTATCCACTTCCCTACATGGAGTATTTTATAGCCTTTTGTCCATCTTTACTTTGGTTGTTTAACAATGAAGATCTATGGAAGCTTGTGAGTTCCCCTCACCGATCCCCGCCGACCCATCCGCTGAGGTGATCGGCTGTGGTCCTTGAACAATGAAAGTCCATGAAAGCGACTGAAATGCCGTTGACGTTTATGGGCAATCAATAGAGTTCATGATGTTAAAGCGGCACACTGAGCCATCGGGCGGATCGGATCGCTGGCCTTTGGCAGGCGGTCGAGCAGGGCGAGAAGCAGCTGCTCAATGCATGGCATTTCGTGATCAATTGAGATCAATGCCGGATTTTCTTCAGGTCTCTTTGTTAGAGGGAGGCTTTGATGCTGCATGAATCCACGCTTGATCACTTTCTAGGGGCGGGCGGGGACGGGGGGGGCGAGGGGACTACGCTCTCAGCTAGTTAGTCTCTTTGAACGATATGTCAACATTTCCAGCACGGGATATATCCCAGCAAAAGAGTAAGAATGCAGACATTTTATCAGATTTATCTGACAAATCTCTCTGTGTTTCCCGGTGTAGGCTGATAAGATGACCCGGCTCCTGCTTGGCAATTAATCCATTCTTGCGGAGGCAGATAGTGTATCGGCCAATTGAAATGTACATTTTGAAATGGTCCAAAAAAAAAAAAAACTAACTCAAAATGGATGCCAATTGGAGACACATTTGTTCTACAACCCAAATTCACCAATTAATGATTAAATAACGTAATTGGCAGGCTTGTCGCTAAAAGGCTAATCAGCTAGCAAAGCCGTTTCTCGAAATCAGTTTTTAAGCTGAACGGGGTTTGAATGATGATGGTGTTTGACATCATGATACAAACGCTCATCAGACCCCTGCTGGAAAAAAAACAAACCACTTTTGCAATAAGACATAACAGAATAAGTGGAAAATAATTAAAATTGAACTCTGTATAGAAATAAAGAATAAAATAGCGAATAATAAAAATAAATAAAAACGTATATACATGTGTATTTACATGTATGGGATTAAGCATAGATACTACATGTAATCCCATACATGTAGATGTAAATACACATGTATAGATGTTACATGTACTTTTTACATACCTTTAACTTTACTTTTATTTTCTATTTTGATCTTTAAAGTTTTTTTTATATTTTTATTATTCGCTATTTTACTCTTAATTTTTTAATGATGAGTTCTATTGTGATACCTCTCCACTTATTCCGTGAGAAGGAGTTGCTTTCAACAAAAAACGAGTTCCCCCTTGGGGATCAATAAAGTATTCTGTTTCTGATTCTAATTCTGATTCTGATTCCACCAGTTACCTGGGAAACAGTCTTGTAGGACACTTGCACGGAAATAACTGATGACCGGTGATCTAGAAATGTTCTGAAACCAACCTAGAATGTCCGAGGCCTAAATATAGTGGCGGGTCAAGGCGGCAGTTAGACACATCTGGGGTTCCGATCTAAATAATGCATGAGTGTATTGGCATGTAGCTTGGCAGCAGATGGATGGGCTTGGTGATGCTATGTGCTCTCCCTCCCTTTTGTGTTTTGCGCCCTTCCTCACTGTAGTTCCCTCTTGTGCAGCGAGCCCTCCTGCTTTTCACGCTTCCCTTTTATCTTCCCCTCCCTCGCTCCATCTATTAACCATTGATGTTGCTTTTATGATCTGTTTTTATGATGTCTCTCTTTGTCCTCTCCTCGGACCCACCGTCTCGGTGTGTCGCGGGGAAAGATCAGCATAGTGAAAGCGTTGTGGCCAGCGTCAGCCCGGTGACTAGCGCTGTGTTTGCATGCAGATATACACACTCGCTTACAGACAAGCCACTCCTGTCCAGAGTTTACTTAGCTCACTGCTATGCTGCCCCAGATACCAGAGAGGAGCCAGAACAAGCACCAAACATACTTAAGCTGCAGCGCTGTGATGTGATTAGACATGGCGGCATCAGAAGTGCCTTTTCACAGATTAGTGTCACTCCACGTTATGCGATCCACAGCTGATGGATTTGCAAGAACAGTAGCCGATATGTTTGTTTGAGCGGCAGCGAGCGTGTCGGACTGTACACATGCTTTTATGGCACACGCCTGCCCGGCGTGTGACTGCGCCACATTGTTTTCTCCGTCCCCCCTGTATCCGCCTGAACAAAACTGTATTTATGCGAAGCCACCGTCACAGACGTGTGGAATTTGGGCAGAACAGGCGTGAAAATGACATACAGTGACGATCTGTTTTATCCTGCTAGTGCGGTCCAGTCTTTTTTTTGTTTTTTGTTTTGATGGAATGACTAAATGTCAGTAGCTAAAGAGCCTCAAGTGCTCATTGTTGGTGTGAGCAGAGGACTTGGTGGAGATTAATCTACATTTTCCCTTTTCTCCTGTGGTCTCTAATACGTTTTTGCATTTCAATAAAAACAAACAGACTGGTTAATCTTCTGTTGATGCTGTGATTCTAATATAACCCGTATATGGAGAGTGACGCGAAGGCAGCTAACTTAGAGCCGCCCGCGCAGGAACAGCAGCAGCTTGTCTCTTCAGAATGCCAGAAGTGCAGAGTCTTTAACTGCATTCAACAAGCAATTAGTTAAGCGCAACTTTTTGTGCATGTGTCTAGATTTGTGTGTGTGTGTGCGCATTCTGTGTTTTTATTTTGTGTGTGTGTCCCTTCAGTGTGTGTCCTTGTTCTGCTGTCTGAATATTTGGCAGCCTTTCGTATTCCTCTTTGCTCTTCCAGTCAGTGTGTGCCTGTCAAACAGTGGCTGCATTGATGCTCCAGTCTTCTTATCCTTTAACCCTGCCTCCGACCGCTTTCAGCGATTCGACACTAACCTCACTGTTTCCATAATGCGTGTGTCTGTGCCACCTTCGAGCCTCGCTAATTTTCATCGATACATAATCGGGCATTCAGCCACATGCATTCTTGCTCGCATGTGTTGCGCATACATGCTTTTTAGCAGGAGCCGTCGTGTTCTTGGGGGTGATGTCATGTGCAGGTCAGTGGCGGGACATCATTGTGTCTGGGGTACCGCGGGGTTTTGTGGGGTGCACCCCAGCTGAGCAGCACAGAGGTCCGTCTGTAGCCTGGAGAACCCAAAGGGTGCCGGTAGCCCGTGGGGCAAATGAAAACACTGTGAAAAGTGTGTTAAGAGAAGTGTGAAAGGAATCAGTGGGTGAGACACTGGGTTTTGTATGGAATCGTTCCCCCCCCCCTTTTCCTCTGCAGACACACACGCACTCTCTCGCTCTGTTTCGAACACACACTCACACGTAAACTTTTCCTTTCACACACACACACACACACACACACACACACACACACACACACACACCTCGCAGTTCAAATAAACAGTGGCCCATCCAGTGGGCCCGGGTCTGGTGTAAACAGCAGCGGGCCAGGGTGATTTACTTTCTCTCAGGTCACTGCTCTCTTTCAATGCCTTCTAATGGGCCTTTCCTTAAATAGGGAACTTGGGCAGCAAAGTTGTGGAGGTGAAAGCCAGAGATGGATCGAGAACACTGATGGCACTGCCCCCGTGAAACACGCCGCTAAGGACTGTTCAAAGAGACCCTCAGTATTTCAATGTCAATGAAACGGGATACTTCGAAGGTCTGCCTTTCCTTGGGAGTTGTGCTCGGTCTGAAAGTCTGACCTCGCTTGGACAAAAGTTGTTTAATGAGATTTTGTTGCGAGCGTGATCGGAGTGGGCGTGGGTGGCTCAATGTGACTCATTCCCCCTCCTGTGCGCTCTCCGCATTCTTCACTGTCCTTGCGTGTGTTCGCTGCCTACAGTCTCAGCTCTCAGCGGCAGTCAGTCAATAAGCCCCAGGTTCACCGTCTTTATCGGCCCACACCGCAGGCCTGTCACGTCCGGCAAAAGTGCAGAGTCTCCTTCAATCCATAATCTCCACAGGCCCCACAGGAGAGGGCTGGATTGTTTTATTGATGTGAGCATGGTGTGTGTGTGTGTGTGTGTGTGTGTGTGTGTGTGTGTGTGTGTGTGTGTGTGTGTGTGTGTGTGTGTGTGTGTGTGTGTGTGTGTGTGTGTGTGTGTGTGAGGCTCCTTGCAACGCGCGCTCAGACATGTATGTCTCTCTCTC